>RJVU01053975.1:955994-966955 GCA_003731715.1 Anabarilius grahami
ACGCCTCCTCTTTGTCCAGCAAGGAGATGGGGAGGGGGTGGTAGATAGGGGGTCTCATCCCGCCACTTCAATCTCAGCATCTCAGCACTTTTCTTTTCTTTGTGTCTTTCATTCACTTCTCTCTTTCCTATCTGCTTTTTTACACACAATTATTATTCCGCCTTTATTACGTACTCTCCTGAGGACCTCAAAAGAAGCCGATCAGGAGGACGGGGAGGGGGGCTCAGTTCTGGATTTAAAAAGTTGGCTGTGGAGAGGGTGTGCAGGAATGGTTTCACTTCAGAAATCAGTTGAATAATAGCTGGAGAAATGTGAGGTCTTGTAACAGCATTGGTAATATGACATAAAAAGCATGATTAGACCACATTTCATGGATCACTACAGGCACTGGAAAAACTGAGGGGAAATGCGCAAGCCAGAATGACTCTTATGTAAGTCTGCTGTACCGCTCTGGGATCAGACTAGGGAGAATGGAAGATGTGGGCAGCATCCGTTCAAGATGATGCCAGATCAGATGTTTCCTTCAGATAATAACGAGACACTTGATTTCCAGGCACTAGTGTACCACAAATCATTTGTGCACTCAGGGTACTTGTGTTTGTGTGCTCTCCATTCTGATATTGACGTCTCTCTTTGTCTTTCCAAGAAATTCAGGCCAAGTCAGGTGGCTCACAGTCCAAATTTTATTTGCCAAATTAGATAGTGAATGCAGTCGCTTATATTTTGAAGCACTCTGCTTGTGGAACAATGCTGCTGTGTATGAGTTTTGGAGGGAGGAGAGCTAGCCGAGCAATGAGAAAGACAGAGCCACTATTACGGGATATTTAGTCTTGGCTTTAATGATAGTGGACAAAATGACGTGGACACAAAAAAGCTTCCTGTGACATTATTGAACATGTTACTCCTGCTAAAAAGACCTGCTTAGACTAGCTTTAATTTCCATGTTGGTCCAAATTTGGGGCTGGTCTAGCTGGTTAAGCTAGTTAAAGGATAAATATAGCCAAAAATAAAAATGCTGTCATCATTTACTCACCCTCATGTTGTTCCAAACCCAAATGACTTTCTTCCGTGAAACTCTGAGGAGCATTCAAGTTTCAAATGACAAAGCACCATAACAGTATTACTAAAGCAGTCTTTATGAATCGTGTGTGAATAGACTGGAATTTAGGTCGTTATTCATTGATAATCTTCTGCTTTCAACACTGGAGATTCAGATCAGTCCAATTCATGAACAAATTATTCAAACTGGTTCAATGATTAATTGAAATGATCTGACTCAAAAGAATGAATAATTCGAATGATTCATTGAAAAAAATCTGAATTGATAAAACATTTCATTCAAATAATTTATTGAGAAAATGTAATCAAAATAATGATTCATTCAAAGAAAATAATTCTGCGTAAGATCATTTCTATGGAGCCATGCACATGTGGATAAAAACAGAAACTGTTGAAACAAATTAAGAATTCATTTCAATTACTTATTCATTTTTGGCCACAATTTAACTAAAATGAGCAGGGCCATAACCACCATAGACACTGAGGGGGACAAGTCCCCCCAGTAATTAAAAATCGCCAAATTTTCCCACCCAATATTTGATATTTTTGATGCTAGCTCTGCTGCACTCTGTTACGCACCGCTCTGCTTGTTGTAAGAAGGACAAACAGTTTTAAAAGTTACATTTTTAGTCTGCTCTGCCTCAGCAATTTAACAGTACTCATCGATGTCAAAATAATTGAAACGGCCAATCAAATCAAAGAAGGCGGGTCTTACTGTTCACAGAAAATGAGTGCGAACTCCAACGCGTCACTTTTAGCAGTGAAAAAGTGTGTGGTAAGATGTAAGTAGCTAAACATTTAATATTTGACAGCTGTTTTACGGTAGAAATGTTCAGCGACTGACAGTATATCCAACACTTTCTCGCGACCAATTCGTATGTATTTTACCAGGTGGCTAATTTGTACGAATTCGTACGACCTCGCTCCTACGATTTTGTATGATTTGTCTAGACCCCAGTGACGGATAGGTTTAGGGATAGGTCATTCGTACAAATTCATATGAATTGGGCAACTCGTAAAATACGTATAAAAGAGTGAGGTCGTACGAATTCGTACAAATTAGCCACCTCGTAAAAGATGTACGAATTGCCGTGAGATTGGGTTGTAATATCCACCAGTGATGCAAACTACTCAACTTTTTTATGAAATTTCACTGTTTTGAATTGAAATGCTATTATTTGTATGAAATGCTATTATATATATATATATATATATGCTATTATTTATATGATTCGTGTAATTCATAAGTGAATGTGAAGAGACAAGAAATGTTTTGCGTTTTTACATATTAGACATGAATAAGAGTGAATGTATGCATACTTTAAAATAAAATATTATTTGCAAATAGTTTAAATTGATTACTTAATAACTATGTTTTTATTTATTTTTATTTATTCCCTTAAATCCCTTTAAGGGAATTAATTATTTAATTCCTTTAAATACACACACACACAGAAACGCAAAAAAAACCAAAAACTAAACAACAACAACAACAACAACAACAAAAAACTTTGGTCCCCCCCAATGTTCAAGACATGGCCTGAAAAATGAGTGAACAAATTAGTACAAAATGGCCACAATTTACCAAAAATGAGGGAATTAATTAGTAAGTTGTGGAAACAAATTCTTAATTTCTGGCCATTTCCCTTGCATGGCCATACTTTTCAATGCATTACACAAACCAGTAATAGAGATTAGTTCATGAATCAAACTAATCAGATTTTTGCTGATTTTTTTTTTTTTGTTTCATCACTGATGAACTGGATATCACTATTTGTCCCATGAGCTCTCAAGGAAAGCTAGAGTGGAAGTATTTTGGTGAACAGCAGCTTAAATTTCTTACAATAAGCAGTTGTATGGATAGTGGGGATAACAACATGCCAGCATCCCATGCTGGAGACCAGCACCCAAGACACAACATATGCTGGTGACCACCATACTGGTATTTTCAGCAGGGATTCAATACTTCATAAGGGTACCCTCTCGTCTCAAAGAATTACGGATACAAAATTACCACATGAAAAAAGTTCAGACACCATATCGTCATTCTTGGGCCTGTCAGATGTTGTCATAAGCCGTCATATTTACATATCACATTTACTAGCCACAAAAGGCACACTGGGCCATAAACCACACAAATAAAGTTGGTCTTATTTGGAGAGTCTATTGTCTCCTCAAGGGTATGGCATATATTATTCATAAGCACACTGAGATTCTGAGGATTATAGATAATGCTACATTAGGTGGCCCAGATGTCGGTTTGAACTATCAATGAAGTGGCTATTTTAAGACATGTCAAGTCATCAAGAGAGAGAAATGTAAAGCGAGATAATCATGTTTCCTGGAGCGGTCTAAATGAGAGCTGTCCAGTAATGGCAGAGCAAGAATGCAGTCAGTGCACACCGCTCAACCCTCCCTAAGTCTTGGCTCAACTCCACTCTCTCAGCACTCCACACAAAGCTTCCTTTGTTCAGCCTGGTCTTGAAAAGCAATGCTCCGTCACTCCCTTTCTCTCTCCCTCTCTGTTGTCTTGCCTCGCTCTTCTCTCTTCCTGTGTATCTCTTCTGCCCGCTCCACCAGTGCTCTCCTTATCTAATGTGCTCCATTCTCTCACATGTAGGTTAAATTATCCTAGAATGTTAGGATTCTTTCTGTGTTTTTACTTCCATTCCTTCCCTGGTCTGTTTTATCCAATTTTTCCCATAGACTTCAGTGTTGTTTATTCACTAGAAGGTAAGATCCAGCCAAGAAATCTCTATTATCCTGCTTATTCACAACCTTAACTGGGGGTTGGGGAGAATTTTTCAAGCAACTTTTTCTCCTCAACAGCTATTTTAGGTTAACCGCACATTTAATAAGCTGGAATGGGGAGGGAGGGGGAGGGGGGATTGTGCTCTTGTTTTGCTCTGGTACTTTTTCAAAGCTTAGAGAGATTTAGCCCTGCCACTCTCCCATGAAAGAATACTCACACCCACACGTTCACGGCAAAACCCTTCAGGTGTTCTTCCTGTATGCGATCAACTGATAAACAATCTCGAGTTGAAATCAATGAATCACGCAGACATCACGTGATTAAATGAATAGGTTTCATTAGAATGTCATATCGCATTGGTATTGTAGGTGAAGGTTTTGTTTGATGAAGGCATATTTATTACATGTTTATTCTGTAAGTATATTCAGGTCAAGCAGTCATAACTTTTGTTCCTCCAACAATAATCACTTCATGTGAAAAACCTGTTGCTCCGGCGGCAACCTCTTACAAGCCTCGTCCTGCAGATTGTAAAGTGAATGGCATTGGATGGCCCGAGGCGTGAAATTGTGTCCATCATCGCCTTGTGACGCAGCCAGATCTTGCACAACCGCTTGCTGACATACAGTAGATGCGGGACTCCATAAGCCCGCTGGCTGCTGGCATACCTGCTCATGCCCCTGCTGTGAAATTATTATTTCACGCCTAGATTTCACCACACTCCACAGTCATACAACTAGAGACGTGCAGAGACTTGTCGTTAGCTAAGATTTTCGGAAAATAACAGACCAGTTTAAGTGAGGCCACTTTAAAGAAATTCATATTTTAAGGCCCTGTGTATATAATAATTATGGGGGTGGGTCTGACCCCCCATAACCAATAAAGGGGTCCTTGATTATGATTTAACTTTTTTAACTTTAGTTAGTGTGTAATGTTGCTGTTTGAGCGTAAACAACATCTGCAAATTTATGATGCTCAAAGTTCAATGCAAAGGGAGATATTTTCTTTTACAGAAATCGCTGTTTAAGGACTACAACAAATGGCTGGTTAGGACTACAACAAGCTTGTTCCTGGGTTGGTGACATCACAAACCCCAAAATTTACTTAAACCCCGCCCCTGAGAACACACAACAAAGGGGGTGAGGCCATGTTGGGCTGCTTTAGAGAAGAGGAAGAGTTGTTGTAGTAGAGTGTTGTTGTCATGCCNATGCTCAAAGTTCAATGCAAAGGGAGATATTTTCTTTTACAGAAATCGCTGTTTAAGGACTACAACAAATGGCTGGTTAGGACTACAACAAGCTTCTTCCTGGGTTGGTGACATCACAAACCCCAAAATGTACTTAAACCCCGCCCCTGAGAACACACAACAAAGTGGGTGAGGCCATGTTGGGCTGCTTTAGAGAAGAGGAAGAGTTGTTGTAGTAGAGTGTTGTTGTCATGCCGTCATTTTACGCCGGACTGCTTCACAAACGAGGGTCAATTCAACACTGGATTTGCACAAAAGATTAACATGACGGCACATGCTAGTCGATGAGTTGAATCAACTCCACAGCAACTACATAAATTTATCCACTAACATTCAGAAACGTCCAGTTTCATTCTAAAAGTTGTAACTTCTTCCTGAGTCTCTCCATCAGTGTCGATTCCGGTTTGAACAATGTAAGGCTGAACACCGTTACTGACAATCCTCATTTTGGCTGCGTGAGATTCTCCAGCTTTGTTGTTGTTAAGCAACCGAAGCACGGGCTGTTAAAGCTCCGCCCTCTTCTGGAAAGTGGGCAGGGAAAAGCAGCTCATTTGCATTTAAAGGGACACACAAAAATGAAGCGATTGGAGCACACGCAAACACGTCACATCTAACATTATGTCAATAAAGTGTAAGGAAATTTTTTTAATTATTGAAGATTTTCCCTGTTTACATTTCCACTGCTATTTGAGAAATCTAATTTCTTTTTTTTTCATATATATACAAGTATATGTTAAGAAAAGGTTCCTGTTACATACATTTATGCTATGAGTACCATATTATTTAGTTTTCATTGTAACTGAAACCACTAACTAATTTTAAATTACGAGAGTAATCATGATTAAATATTTTAATGACAACCCACATGTAAAGCCATGTGTAGTATAGTTTCTAAACAAAAAATTTTTTTGGTAACACTTTACTTAAAGCCTTTATGTATGATGCATTATAAAGGTATTCATGATGTACATTATAATGTATTATATCTTTTCATAAATAATTGTAACCAAAGTTAAAATCCATTATAATATTCACAGATTCCTTGTTACATCTGAAATTGGTTGTTTGCCGTGTTTTAATGCATAATACTTTCTAAAGGTGTATTATAATATATTAACATGTGATTACAGTTATTCATGAGACCATACAATGCATTATAAGGTGCATTACAAACATAATTAATGCACTGATACATTAATGGCTTTAAGTGAAGTGTTACTCTTGTTTTTTGTTTTTTTTTTACTTTAAAATCTGCGTTTGTAATGTGTACACAAATATTCAATCCTGTGCTTTGTGAAAAGCTCTGGACACAGTGCACTACTTAAAAGTTAATGACACACACACAGAGAGAGAGAGAGAGTTTGTTTTTCTAGGTTCTAAGGCTGTGCACCAAATCCAGCTGCTGTTTCATTCCCATGGTGCTCTGGGTGTCTTTTGCAGCTGCATCCAATCAGATCACAGAACCTTGAAACCGAATACAGCCTGAAAATACCTACCATCATCGTCATGATTTTTCTGGATATCTCATTCATGAAAATCAGACTCTCTCTCTCTCTCTGTCTATCTCTTGCTCTTTCTTTCTCAAGAGCTTCTGTAAAATTTTAACTAGGCCCCTTTACCCCAGGTGTTGCATATTGGTGATTAAAGCACCTCTGCATCTGTTGTTCCTCAGGCAAGATTTGGTCTGATTACCGCTCACTAGGGTGCAGAGTGCCGTGACCTGCTTTTGTTTGAGTTCAGGCTCATTTTGCTGTCCTTGAATGTTATCACAATTCCTGTAATCAACAAGTGGCTGGTTAGCTTCATTTCATGATAACAGAAAACTTAAAGGGTTAGTTCACCAAAAATTAACATTTTTAAACATTTACTCAGCCTCATGTTGTTCCAACAAGTTCTCATTTTGAGTAATGTATTAAACACACTTTTCATTAAATTGCAATGAAAAGAAAATTAGACAGGGAAAAGGAAGGAAGTTGTTCAGATTTGGAAAGACATGAAGATAAGTTAATGAGTAAATGAATTTTCATTATTATCTGCACTTTCCCTTTAAAGGGGACCTATAATGCCCCTTTTACAAGATGTAATATAAGTCTCTGGTTGACCCAGAATGTGTCTGCGAAATTTCAGCTCAAAATACCCCACAGATCATTTATTATAGATTGTCAAATTTGTCCCTATTTGGGTGTGAGCAAAAACAGGCCGCTTTTGCGTGTGTCCCTTTAAATGCAAATGAGCTGCTGCTCCCGGCCCCCTTTCCAGAAGAGGGCGGAGCTTTAACAGCTCACGTTTCGGTTGCTCAACAACAACAAAGCTGGAGAATCTCACGCAGCCAACATGAGGATTGTCAGTAACGGTGTTCAGCCTTACATTGTTCAAACCGGAGTCGGACACTGATGGAGAGACTCAGGAAGAAGTTACAACTTTTAGAATGAAACTGGACGTTTCTGAATGGTTAGTGGATAAATTTATGTAGATTTATGGAGTTGATTCAACTCATCGACTAGCATGTGCCGTCATGTTAATCTTCTGTGCAAATCCAGCGTTGAATTGACCCTCGTTTGTGAAGCAGTCCGGCGTAAAATGACGGCATGACAACAACACTCTACTACAACAACTCTTCCTCTTCTCTAAAGCAGCCCAACATGGCCACACCCCCTTTGTTGCGTGTTCACAGGGGCGGGGTTTATGTAAATTTTGGGGTTTGTGATGTCACTAACCTGGGAAGAAGCTTGTTGTTGTCCCTACCAGCCATTTGTTGTAGTCCTTAAACGGCGAATTCTTTAAAAGTAAATATCTCCCTTTGCGTTGAACTTTGAGCGTCGTAACTTTGCAGATGTTATTTATGATCAAACAGCAACATTACACACTAACTAAAGTTAAAAAAGTGAAATCATAATCAACGACCCCTTTAAGCACTTAAATAAAATGAGTTCCTCATCTGTGTTTTAACTATATTGCATATAGCAACATCTGTCAAGTGCACCTTGCTAAAGAGTGTACAAGATATGACAAAATTGTAACTTAAAGCTCTTCCAGATCTTATCTGACTCAAAGCAGCGTGGAGTTCTTTCATGAACGATAGCCCTTTTTTTGCAGGTTATGCAAGAATTAGGCCATGTTATGCAATAAGACGTTAGTGTGTCAATTAGCAATACTGGTAGTTTCAGCTGCAGAGCATAAGAAGTAAAACGGTGACAATCTTGTTGACTCAGGGCTATGTGTCAGTAGGAAGGCATGCTGACAATACAGACCCTCCTCTTTAAAGTAGGACAGTGTGGACAGCACGTTTTATCATAAGCATTACATCGAAAGCAGGTTATGACTTTGTCTCCGTATATGCTGTCTCAAAACAAAGAGTGGTGAAATTTAGGCTAATAGCTCAGGGGGACTGTATTTCTGTGAATAGAGGTATTTGGCTTTCTCTTTACTTCCATGAGTGTTATTTAAAGCAGGTCGTGTTGATTCAGGATTATACAAGGCCCTTGTGTCAAATAGGCTGACTCACCTAGATGTGTTTCCATTTAGCTTCAACGCTTCCAAATCAGAGCCGCCTCACCTGCCAAAAGCAGAATCACAGGACAGATGTGGTGATTCAAAGTATCTCTTTGCCTAAATTTGTGGTTTATGAGAGCGTGCACATATCTATAAAGCGAGTGTTTGTGTGAGATGGACCAATTGAGAGGCATGGGGGGGTTGTGGGAGATGATGAGAGAATGGTGAAGCAGCGAACCCACAATGGGCCGCATTGTTCCAAGCTCATAATCAGAGCGGACATGGAACTTGGCCGGGAGAGTCGTCCCCGTAGCCCTCGACACAGCTGCTGGGACTTCAGTTTATATTCCCTCCATTCTGCTTTCATCAGCATCTCTCTCGCGCACATTTTCTCTCCGTCTCTGTCTTTCCCATTCAGCGGTTGTTTTTCCTTCCTCTATTTGAAATGAAGGGTCAAGGCATAAGTGACGCACTCTTGTGTAACCCATACAAGTTCACTAACTACGTAAACAAATTGTGCCAATCAAAGTGAGCCAGAGCTTTGACCTCAATATCTAATGCTTTAGTATGGGAATACTTAAATTTTACTTTTTTAACTTTAGTTAGTGTGTAATGTTGCTGTTTGAGCATAAACAACATCTGCAAAGTTGCGACGCTCAAAGTTCAATGCAAAGGGAGATATTTTCTTTTACAGAAATTACTTGTTAAGGACTACAGCAAACGGCTGGTAGAGACTACAACAAGCTTGTTCCGGGGTTGGTGACATCACTAAAGCTAAAATTTACATAAACCCCGCCCCTGAGAACATGCAACAAATGAGGTGAGGCCATGTTGGGCTGCTTTAGAGAAGAGGAAGAGTTGTTGTAGTAGAGTGTTGTTGTCATGCCGTCATTTTACGCCGGACTGCTTCACAAATGAGGGTCAATTCAACGCTGGATTTGCACAAAAGATTGAATCAACTCCACAGCAACTACATAAATTTATCCACTAATCATTCAGAAACGTCCAGTTTCATTCTAAAAGTTGTAACTTCTTCCTGAGTCTCTCCATCATTGTCGACTCCGGTTTGAACAATGTAAGGCTGAACACCGTTACTGACAATCCTCATTTTGGCAGCGTGAGATTCTCCAGCGTTGTTGTTGTTGTTGAGCAACAAGAGTCTTGTTGACTTCAAGAGTCGTTTAAAATTACATCTGCTTTCTCTGGCGTTTTAACTTTACACAGAAGTATTTATTATTATTATTGATGAGGACAATTATTGATGATGATGTGTTTTGTTGTGTTGTTTGTCTTTTTGTATTCTAATCATTGATTTTGTTTACAATGTACAGCACTTTGGAGCTACAGAGTAGCCTGGAAAGTGCTCTATAAATAAATAAATACAAATACAACTTTTAAAAAGCTTGCGCTCATTTGCATTTAAAGGGACACCACAAAACTTATCGAACCCATTTGAATTCTGCACAGAATGATATATTTTAAAGTGATATGGAGGAGATTAGGAGGAGAAGCGGTTAGATTAAGAGAAAACTGCGGCTACCGAGCTCAACAACTCTGGCCGAGCTGTGACAAACGAAATGCTATTGGTTAATTTAAAAAAGGGGAGGAGCTGCTCAATATGTCCCACCCTGTCTTCCTGTTTCAGTGGAAATTACGTCATTTTTACACATTGAATAATGCTGCTCGTTTCAAGGCTCTAAAGTGGACCTTTAACCAATCTCGGGCCTCTATCCAACTGTCTTTGCACCAACCAGCCATCTTTGCTTCCTGTACGCGTTTTAGATGTAGAACAACCAGTAGCCCAGTGGAAAAACCCACCCAGTAACTCGATCTTTAAAAGATTAGAGCTTTGCTTCAATGACGAGAGAAATAAGAAGCTTAACAGCTGGAACAGTGGCGGTAGCCGTGTGTTTACAATAAAATCTCGCAGTCAGCTGTGAGGCCTCTGCATCATTGGCACGTAAAATAAAACAAGAGACAAGAGAGAGACCCTTTCACCATGACTCCAAATTTCCAGAGGATGGTACAAAATCTGATACATCACAGGTGGGCAGGGAGAACTCAACGTCCTCACGTTGCTCTTTTTCGCATCACCAAAAACATCCATGTGCGAATTCCGTCACATGGCATGTCAGCAGCATGTTAAACGATAATTGTCGCCTCATAGCTTTCTAAATTGATTGGAGCATTCGCAATGTGCATGTGTTGGCTGCACATACGGTTGGCTGTGGTTCATGACCGTCGGGGTCCGATGATTCTGCGTGTTCCAGGGCTGGAGCAGCTTTTAACATAAACATTACATGACCCCAGCCAGCAACACTGTTAGGGCTGCTGAGAGTGAGTTGTATTTTTGACCCGCTCTAGGTCAGGTGTCCGCCCTTGTGTTGCCTCCCATATGTTTTGCATTTTCTTGCT
>RJVU01053975.1:967023-980497 GCA_003731715.1 Anabarilius grahami
AGGTAATGTTTCGGCTCCAGCTCCTCCTCTACTGCCATTATTTCTGTTCTGGATTAATGCGACTGCCAATAGTGGCCACAGGCTTGGCAGCATTTCAAAAAAGGGGCCCACCTTCGATACATTATACACAAGCAGCTTTCACCAAGGTGTGCATTTCAAGACAGTCTTCCTCTGTTTTTATACTGTGCTTTTTTCTGTTAAATCAAAGCCGGAGGGGGACACTGGAGACTTTTTTTCTGCCCAATCTGATCTCTGTAACCCCTCCCTGCCCATATCAGATATTCCCCAGCCGCCTGGCGCCCATTGGGAGGCCCACCTTTACTACCCAATGTAGACTCAATCATCCAGACCTGTTGATTTCCATGGTCATACCCTGTCCAGAGCTGCCCAACAGTCAAATGAAAGAGATGAATAAATAAACTCAAAAAACAACTAAACGTTTACTGTATTTCAGTTTGGCTCTCACACTGGGTAGATTTGAATTCTGTACTTTTATTTGTAGTCACTTGTTTTCCCTTTCTTCCTCTTTTCAGTAAGGAGAAAAAACACTTGAGGTGAGCTTTTACAAAAAGTGACCACTGTCAAAAGGTCATCATGTGACTTTGAAGGCATTTGTATCTTGTTTTTGTGACTGAGATTTTAAAAAAAAGGAACACAGACATTTCCATAGAATGCCCATTTTAGAGAATTTACCTTGACAACAAAGTAGGGGATGACCAAAGTCATCTGGGTACCAAACAACCCTAGTAAAAAGAAAAAGCTAAAATGTATTTGAAATGCATTTATTTTGTGCTAAGTATACTACAAATACATTTACATATTTATGCGCTAAATAAAAATACCCTGCAGTTGTACTTTTGGTATACTAAACTGGTATACTGCTAAATTTGAACAACTAATTTTGTACTTAATGCACTTTAATTGTGCATAACACTTTAAAAGATATACTTAATTATATTTGATTGGGCTAAAGTGGAACTGTTGCAAGTATACTTTAGGTACACTTAAATAACGTACATTTAAAAACTGATATTATACAAAGATCATATGATCCTTATTAATAGTGATATTAAAACACTTTTAGGCATAATATTAAGAAATGTGCATTGCGTCGGCACCGGTAGCCTTGTGGGTAGCGCTTCCACACATTGCGCTTCAGGTGACCCGAGTTCGAGTCCCAGCTTGTGGACCTTTCCCGATCTCTTTCCCCTCTCTCTCTCCCAATTCGCTTCCTGTCAACTAACTATCCTAAAAGGCAAAAATGCCAAAAAATAAAGAAAAGAAATGTGCATTGTGCAATAAAGAAATAGTCCAAATAAAGTTTAATTATAATTTTATATCAGTAAGTCTTAAGTGACATGTCAATAAATATGTTAATGAATTTGAAGTATACATACTTAGTATGAAATTAATGTATTTTAAATAGATTTTGGTATAGGGTTTTTTTGTACTAGGGAACCGAAAGGTCACAAGGGGTCATCCAAAAAAACTTGGTTCCTCATGGTGCACACTGAGCAAATACAGTACATGCATGAAAGTTAACAGGACAAATGGGAAAGCCAGACAATGGTTCAAATTAACACTAGCTAAATACAGGGCTGACGGGAAGTAATCAAATGATGGCACACAGTCCGGGAACTGCTTGTATGTTCCACTGAGCTCACTGGCTATGGGTTAGCCAGTTAAGCAACATCCAGAAGTTATGATGTAACAGGACAACTGTCTGAGGGTCTGTTTAGGTTAATCCACATGCATCTCTATATTCGGTATGCAAACAAAGCTCACTCTGTATGAAAATGGGCACAGCCTTTCGGGAGAAACCTGGGTTTTACTTTCTTAGGCAGAGAGGAATAGGTTAGGAATAGGAATAGATTTCATTAAGCCAATTATTTTTGTTTCTGGAAAATCCCAGTTTAGAGGAAGTGCTTTCCAGAGACTGTCTTACCCCTTCTTATCACTCTTTGGAGAAAGGGAGATTAAAAAAAGCCTTGGGAGAAGAGGTTTATCAATTAAACACCATCTCTAATCATGTCTTCAGTGGGTGTTGAAAACCATAACAAGGATTTAACCATGTTGGTTCTCTTGTCAGCCTAAGGAGACAACCCCAGCTCCCAGCGCAGGAACAGGAAGTTGACATGGCCCTGAAAACTGTGCTGATATTTTGCCCAAGTAAACAAACATCTTAGCCCAGGTCTCCTTCCCACAAATCTCCACCCTCCAATCCAGGTCTTTCAATTGTGCCTGTTCCTGGAAAACTCCATAAATTCATTATGACCGTCTATTCCTGTTGATATTGTAATTTAATATGTATGAGTGCACATGAAGTTCCCAACACCTGGAGCCCAACTTGCATTTTCCTGTAAGTGTGAAGTGTGGTACATGGGCTTGTGCATCAACATTCTTAGTTTCTTCAGTGGCTCCTTGCCGCACATTATGTTTAACAGTGAATCCTCTTCTTATAAAGAACCATATTTGTTATATAATATGTTATATTATAGGTTCTTCAGTAGATTGGTTCTATGTATCTGTTATTGCTGTGAGAGCACTAACACAGAGCCTTACTATGTCTACAGCCCCTTTCGCACAGCGCGTTGATCCCCATAAAATTGCCAGAGTGTCTTCTGTGTGAACAGAAACACGTCCCGGGATTGATCCTGGGATGGGGACCTAGTAACATTGCCGGGATCAGTTCTGGAAAGCGCCCTGTGAACAAAAGGCAGGACCAATACGTGGTTTCTCGAGATAGAAAATGCAGATCATAAACAAACTTAAGACGCCGGGTAGACATTACACATCCCGATGTCATGTGTCCTTACGGGATCTTTGAGGGATGTGTGTGAACGAATGCACAGATTACAGAAAATCACTGGCAGTGTAAATGAACCAAAATCAAATGATCCCAGGACAAATTATCTAAGTATTTTCCAGAATCTCTGTGTGAAAGGAGCTTAAGTGTGTACTGTGTGGCCCTGTCCCAAATGGTATACAAATGTGCACTTGCAGTCTTGTGAACTTGATATGGCCACATCTGTTCCACTAGACCATAGGGTGCCCCATTTGTCACTTTAGCTTTCAAACGGGTGCTCACGAGCACACCCTTTTTGACCGTTATGTGCCCTTGATGCTGCAGCAGACTTCTACACAAAAGTGTAGACTTGGAGGTAGACATTAAGGGCTAAGGGTGCCATTTGGGACAGGACCTATGTCATAGTGCATTCTGGGATTGTCTTTGGGACAAAACAATTTATTAGAGATGCACCGATATATAGGCCAATAATCGGCTGGATAAAAGCAAATTTTCACACTATCGGCTATCGGCGGATTGTTTAAAAACAGCCGATAGTCAGGGCTGATATATCCGGTCAATCAAAAGAGGGCAGGAAAATGCACTGAATTTGGCCTTTGTGTAAAGAAAATGCTAAGAAACCAGTTTGATGTTCAATACTAATATGAATTAACATTAAGTAAGTTAAGAAATATTAATTTAATCTTCAGAATTTAGTTAATGTGTGTTAATATTAATTTAAATAATGTGTTTAAGTTTATAACTGATACAATTTACACTGAAACAAGTTAATGAAATGGAGAGAATAGTTTTTATTTGCTCTTCTTTTAAAATATAATGATTAAAAATATAATGATTCATTATTAATTAGAATGAAATTATCATTAATTTAAAAGAAGGTATAAAAGGCAGAATCCCCAAACTATCAGTGTCGGCAGATATCACTCTTAATAATCGGCTATCTGTATCGGTGGAAAAATGTAGTATCGGTGCTTCTCTACAATTGATCTTAATGTTTAGAACAGCTGTAGTGTCAGAAGTGCCTGTTTAAAGGGTTAGTTCACCCAAAAATGAAAATTCTGTCATTAATTTCTCACCCACATGTCGTTCCACACCCGTAAGACCTTTGTTCATCTTCAAAACACAAGCAGTGTTTTGAAATCGTCCATCACTAGATATTGTTGAATAAAGTCGTTATTTAGTTTTTTTGGCGCACAAAGAGTATTCTCGTCGCTTCATAACATTAAGGTTGAACCACTGTAGTCACATGAACTGTTTTAAATATGTCTTTAGTAGCTTTCTGGGCACTGAAAAAGGAAATGATGGCCAATGCAGGCCTCACTGAGCCATCGGATTTTATCAAAAATATCTTAATTTGTGTTCCGAAGATGAACGAAGGTCTTACGGGTTTGGAATGACATGAGGATGAGTAATTAATAACAGAATTTTCATTTTTGGGTGAACTAACCCTTTAATGCCTAAAATTCTTGTAGTCATGTTTCGGAACAGAGCTATTGTGTCATTCAGGTTAAAGTGTAGAGTGTCTTAAAACTGGCTGGATGAGTGAGGAGGGTGGACACACACACACACACACACACACAGAGAGAGAGACAAACAGGTGGTGGATCATTTAAGCAGTGATTTACAGAGCTCTCTGAGTTTCATTGTGCCGCTCTTCCTCTAACCTCCTCAGTCTCCTTTCTCCAGCGGCCCTAAAAACAGCTCTTCTCTGTTAAACAATGGAGCCTGCCATCCTCACCCTGTGTTTGCCTCCACAGGAGCGTGACAGCATGTCTTAGTGCACCCGTACAGCTGCGAACATGTGTGCTTGCTAACAAAACACCCACACTTTTCCATCAAACAGTAGTCAATCATAATGAAATACCCTTAAATTAGATGTAGGGTGGTCTTTAGTGTGTGAAGCTGAATCCTGTGAATGCAATCCTGCTTGAAAAACTATACGCGAGTTCCTGTTTAGTCTGTGAAAACTAAGTAAACAGATATATTCAATCACGTTTTGCTTGCTCACTGCATTTGTCCATCCCAGATCTCATTTACAATCAAAAAATAGCAACATATCTCAGTCTTCCTTTATTTGTGTGTACTCAGTCTCAGAGGGTCAAGAATACGTGAATTTCCACCAGAAGTTGTGGGTGCGAAAACCCATCATCTGAAGGTGTTAATCTAGTGACTGGTTCCTCAACAGCTTCCGTAGTATGCGTCGAATGAAGGTTATGAAGTGGTACAATAAAGTAAAAAGAATTTTCTGTGGTTGCCCAAACTGTATTTTTGAAACATGACCTTTATTAGAGTTTCCACATCCCTTCAATGTGACATTTCTGAGTCCCATCACCTAAGACACAGGGTATGCTCTCTCTCTGTGTCTGTGTTGCTAGGCTTACTTTGTATTGCCTTGTGTCGGAGTGATTTTATAGTTTGTTGTACACGTGTTTATGTCAAGGTGAGAACTTCTGTGTTTGTGTGCGCACTTTGTCTGAGCAAGTTAGCATGCCTGGAGGACAGGGGGATGGAAGGAACAGGCCCGACTGGTTTCATTTAGCCCTAATCTTGTTGGAACATTGCCTCTGAGAATCTGTGGGGAGATTTACCAATGCAATCTCAGGTTAGGTAGGTTTTTCTGATGGTAGGTTCTGAATGATAAAGGAGCAGTTTTTACCTCAGGCATTTTGTGCGTGTGTGTGTATTATTTTGGTCTACATGTGCTTTCTCACACATTTCAGTTGTCAGTATCTTGCCAGATGAAGTTGTGCTGAAACGTGAGAGTCTTACTAACAATCCAAATCACCTCTGCAAAACCACAAATTGAACATCTCAACATTGTCTGTTCCCAAATCATATCTCATTCATGAACCCCGAATCCAAGTCCTTTTCCTTTGAATTTTCTTGCAAACGTTTTTTTATAGTGCCCTTAGCAGACTGATGACTCATTTTGAACCAGTCTTAAGATAAGGCTCCTATCAGTTCTTCGTTTGTCTGTCTGTTACAACAATGTTATCGTGGATTATTTTGAGAAAGCAGGTTATCGGAGTGTGTCATTTCTTAGTGCTTACTCAAGGTCCCACCGTGGATAAGAACTATATGGGGCGTGTTTGAGTGTGTGAACGGAGCAAAAGCAATATTTCCCCTCAGGCATTTACTTAAGGTTCTGCCAGAAGATAAGCAGATCATTGGTCTCCTGTACTCTTTTCTGACATGTTGGAGCCTGAGTGTGTGTGTGGAAAGGTTTCATTGCCCTCAGGAGACAGATGGCAGCCTGAAACAAAGCTTGTAGATGGCTGCTGGTGAAATGTTTCTGAATTGGTTCGACAAAGCTAGAAAGAAAATAAAACATTATACACTTTAAAAAATGCTGGGTCAAAACAACCCGAATGCTGGGTTTGTCAATATTTTACCCAACTTAGGTTGTTTTTAACCAACCTGCGCTCTAATATAATATGGTCAAACCCAGCGGCTGGGTTAAATGTTTGACCAACCTGCACTCTAAAAATGCTGAGTTAAAAACAACCCAAGTTGGGTTAAATTTGGAGAAACCCAGTGCTTGGGTTAAATGTTTGACCAACCTGCACTCTAAAAATGAGGGGTTAAAAACAACCCAAGTTGGGTTAAATATGGAGAAACCCAGTGTTTGGGTTGTTTTGACCCAGTGCTTGGGTTAAATGTTTGACCAACCTTCACTCTAAATATGCTGGGATAAAACAACCAAAGTTGGGTTAAATATGGACAAACCCAGCGTTTGGGTTGTTTTAACCCATCGGTTGGGTTAAATGTTTGCCCAACTTGCTGGGCAGTTTTATTTAACCCAACTAATTTTTAAAAATGACTATATGGCTGGCTTAAAATGAACCCAAAATAGGTTGGAAATTTTAAATCAGACACATAATTACTAGAGGAAACCATAATAATCAAAAAGTGAACATTTATTAATGAGTTAAAAATTTAATAAATGTTTATTGTTTAATTATTATTAATTACACTTATTATAAAATTTTCATTTATTAAACATATTAATAAATGTTAATTTCCAGCATACTTTGGGTTCATTTTAAGCCAGACATATAATAATTTTTAACGCAATATTTGAGTTAAATAAAACTATCCAACACATTGGGAAAGCATTTAACCCAACAGCTGGGTTAAAACAACCCAATCACTGAGTTTGTCCATTTTTTAACCCAAACTTGGGTTATTTTTAACCCAGCCTTTTTTTGGAATCTTTGACTTGTATGAAATTTAAATGACTCCCTAAATTACCCTTTTGTATTTCATTTACACAGGTAATGCTGGAATGTTCTGATGGAGCCAGACTGAGTTTGAAACTCTTGTTGAATCATGAAGCTTTGGTAATATTCAGTTACAGTTTTGGCCTGGCACAAGGGTCTCAGTGTCCTCATTCACTCTGTCGTCGTCACCTTTACCCACACATGCTCACACAAAAAGACCAGGTTTCGAGCCACCCACTGTCTCAAGTTTGACCTTTAAGACCACGCCGACCTGTCTACTTCCCGTTATGATTTATTCACACTTATTTGAGTTAATAGAGGTGAAGGTTGCGGATCATGTCATGTCCACTGTCCATTCTGTCACATTTACATTACAGCGCCAATGTTTTTGTCGCTCATGTGCACCAACTGTCACTGAAGTTGAATTACATAAAACTGACTTCAAGTTTCAGTCAATATGGACAACCCAGTACAACTAAAATCTGCTTCCAGTTTAAATCTAGTTCCAAGAACATTACTTTCAATAGGAATCAGCAAAGTCAATGATTGAAAGTGTGGTTTCTCAGAGAGAAAACAATCAAAGCCTTGACAATAATTGGTTATTTTGGGTCTAAACTGGTTTGAGAACATGAGGCAGGAAGGACATGAAAGAAAGGTGGTTTGGAGCTTCAGACACATTGTGCGTCATCACTCTCACCTTTTTATAATGTCAAAAGCAACATCAAACAAATTTTCACATATGCATTTCCCTCACTGAACATTGATGCTTTTGACAGAAATTTGAAATGTCAAAGTTAAGGTGTTAATATATGCAGCCTCCAGTGCAATGAAAACAACAACGGCAAAAAAGCCCCCCTAGATTCTCATATCAGCCTCAGCATTTGTCCTCCAGTATCACATCGGACATCTACTATGTCTTTTCTGTCCTTCAGTGAAAGCTGCAGTGTTTACATAGCAGAGAGTGCAGTTTGTCTGTTGCCTTCATCTCAACACTTCCAAAGTCCTACACTAGATCCAACTCAAACAGTAAGCACAGTACAGATCAGAGATATGACAGGGTTAAGTAGCTAAGTTTTAGCTATCTAACTTGTTCTACTTTATGCTACATTGTGCTGTTTCAGCAGCCAGGGAAATGCTGCAAATAGAACCTAGTGGCTGGGTGCAGTCACAACCACACTTTCCTTTGCACCTGGTCCTACCACCAGCTCACCTTCATGTTGAAACCTTTCCAAACCGCACAGTTTTCGAGATCTTTTCTTCCTAACACCTTTTTCTGTCAACTCTTCTGCTCTTTGTGTAGGTCAGGGGTTGCTCTGCAGAGGTAAAAGAAACCATGTGATGGACTATGGAAACAGCCAGGGGGCCAAGGTTAATATTCATGACCAAAGGATTGTATAACTGCACCATTTCAGAATCAGTAGTCAGGGGGAGATGATCCTGGTCTTAGTTCTTGACTAAGTTCTTTAAGGATTAGTTCACTTCAGAATTATAATTTACTCACCCCCATGTCATCCAAGATGTTTATGTCTTTCTTTATTCAGTTGAAAAGAAATGAAGGTTTTTGAGGAGAACATTCCAGGATTTTTCTCCATATAGTGGAATTCACCGGGGTACAACTGATTGAAGGTCCAAATTGCAGATTCAGTGCAGCTTCAAAGAGCTCTACATGATCCCAGACGAGGAACAAAACAGTGTTGCCAAGTCCGTGGGAGAAATTGGGCTACTTTAACACTGTTGCTGTGGGTTGTTTTTCATGTCCGTGGGTTGATGCGACCCCAAATAACATGATATTTAGCCCCTAGTATGTGATTTTTACCAGGGAAACCCCACAAAGAATGCGGATTTTACCCCCCGGAACACGATTTTTACAGGGGAACACCCCCTGAAATGTGATTGGCCTAGTTTTGAGTAGCAATTGGGTGAGTTTTGTTGTGAAAACCTGGCAACCCTGGGAATAAGGGTCTTGTCTTTTCTAAAAAAAAATTAAAAAAATTATATACATTTTAACCACAAATGCTCATCTAGCACTGCTCTGTGATGTGCCACGCATTACATAGTCATGTTGAAAAGGTCACGCGTGATGTAGGCAGAAGTATCGCGGTAGAGCGAAAAACTCAATGTCATTTTCTCCAACTTCAAAATCATCTGATATTGTTGTTTTATCTTTTTTTGTAAAGGCCGATTGACTTAGTCTTTGCACGTTCGCTTTGTAAACACCGGATCGATACTTCCACCTACATAACGCGTGACCTTTCCAACATGATTACGTAATGCGTGGCACATCGCAGAGCAGTGCAAGATGAGCATTTGTGGTTAAAAACCATATAATTTTTTTTTTTGAAAATGGCCGATCGTTTCGCTAGAAAAGACTCTTATTCCTCATCTGGGATTGTGTAGAGCTCTTTGAAGCTGCACTGAAACTGACATTTGGACCTTCATTCCTTTGGTAACTCTTGAAGCCCACTATCCTGGAATGTTCTCCTCAAAAACCTTAATTTCTTTTCGACTGAAGAAAGAAAGACATAAACATCTTGGACGACATGGGGGTTGGGAGTAAATTATTAGGACATTTCAATTCTGAAGTGAACTTATCCTTTGAACTTCACAAGTATTCACATGTAGTGGAATGACTATTGGTGGACCTTCTAATTGTCATAACTGAGCTGAAATGGGACAAGCTGCTCAAAGAATACAGAAAGTACAGAAAGAAAATGGGGAGGGGGGGGGGGTTGTTTGTGCGAAACATTCTATCACAACTCTAGAGGGTTATCTGAGGCATCTCTATTCAGTTTCTAAGATGTTCTGAGTGGTTTTTAGCTTTTTGCTATGATAATTACTGTCCTCGTGTGTTTTTGTTGTAATCTGAAACCAGCTGCATGCCTACAGGGCCTTGGAAAATTTGTCTATGACACAACCAGCTTGTTATTTTTCAGCTTTACAGTAACAATGTAGACATGTTTCCTCATTGTTCTGGTAAAATGTCTCAGTAGTGTAATGGTCTGCAAATATTGGACAACCCCTTTACCTTACAGAAAACAGGTTACTCTTCAATCTGAAGTTATCACTGACCCTGGCCTTCCACTCGTGCTACACACACATGTACACAAACACATGCTCAGCTGATACAGAAAAGGGCAGAATTGGCACATTTTTGTCTGTTTGCTCTGCTCAGAAATAGCAATCCATTCCAGGACTTCCTGATAGAGAAATGAAAAAGTCTGTGTTATTCAACCCTGATACACAGCCTCAGGTTAAACGGCGACGGTTTGTTACAGAAGCCACACATGAGCTTTCCGGGCCGTACCCGCTTTCTCTCTCCAGCCGCGACTGCAAGCGAAACAGAGTGCTGCTTCCTGTTTATGATGAGAACACATAGAGTACCTATATGTTTACAGGCACATTTTACAAGTGCTGCAGGATGTGGCCTCGCTCACGAGGGTGGAGATTGTGAGTGCAGTGAAGGAAACATGGGGAGGTTGAGGGTTTCTTTATATAGGTATACCTGACAGAACATACCAAGCAACTGGTGAAGTTCTTTCCATCACATGCACAATGGAAATGGCAACAAGGAACATATTTGAGTGCTATTTTGTTGTAAAAGGTAGACTTGGGTGGCAAGAAGTGAAACATGTATTGAGCTCTGCTTCACTGGTAGATATGGTGAGTATTTATGTACTGTACAAGGCTACAGAAAGTATTTGGACACCTAATGTCATTGCATTAGATAAGAAAGTAACCAAGTGGCCTTTATAAACAAATTATGCTATTTTTAGCAGATGAAATCAGTTCCCACAGTTTACACAGGTGTCCTAGCAGAATAACCACAGATGTAGTTCATTATGGTCATTTAAAGGGTTAGTTCACCCAAAAATGACATTTCTGTCATTAATTACTCACCCTCATGTCATTCTAAAACTGTAAGACTTTCTTCGGAACACAAATTAAGATATTTTTGATGAAATCTCAGAGCTTTCGACACCACAGACAGCAATGCAATTACCATTTTCAAGGCCCAGAAAGTAGTACAGACATCGTTAAAATAGTCCATGTGACTACAGTGGTTCAACCTTAATGTTATGAAGCGAAGGGAATACTTTTTGTGTGCAAAAAAACCCCAAACTCGTCGCTTCATAAAATTACTTTAATGATGTCTTTACTACCTTTCTGGGCCTTGAAAGTGGTTATTGCATTGCTGTTTATGGAGGGACAGCGAGCTCTCAGATTTCATTAAAGATATCTTAATTTGTCTTACGGGTTTGGAACGACATGAGGGTGAGTAATTAATAACATAATTTTCATTTTTGGGTGAACTAACCCTTTAACACTAAGGTTTGACAAGAAAGTATATATATATATATATTTTTTTAAACCTCACAAACTTATTTTCACAAGTTCACACATACATATAATCAGATACAGTATTAAACATGCATATTTGCCGGACAGGGCTCCAAGTTCGGAATTTGGCCCTATCCCAGACACCTCCCAGATATTTTTGATTTCATTTTAGTATACAAGTCTGACTTAAAGGGATAGTTCACCCAAAAATAAAAAAAATTCTGTCATCATTTACTCACCCACAAGTTGTTCCAAATGTGTATGAGTTTCTTTGTTGTGTTGAACACAAAAGAAGATATTTTGAAGATTATGGGTAACCAAAGCAGTTGATGGGCCCCATTGACCTCCATAGTATCTTTTTTTCCCCATACAATAGAAGTCAATGGGGCTAATCAACTGTCTGTTTACCAGCATTCTTCAGCATGTGTTCAGCAGAATAAAGAAACTCATAGAGGTTTGGAACAACTTGAGGGTGAGTAAATGGTGACAGAATTTTCATTTTCACTTTAAGTGTTCAGTTATGTATATACTGAGAAGTGGTATCAAATTTGCCTTACATATATTTTTTATATTATTTGTAATATAGTTTATCCAAATATTGAAAAAAAAGTTGCCCATTGATGTTTAGGGAGACTTAAGATAAGGAAACAATAAACCGGCAATTGCCCCTAAATCTGAGAGATCTGATGTCAAAGCAACTGTACGTGTTATAAGGGGGTTTTCAGTTAACTTAATCTGTTTGAGGACAAAGTTACATAACGGCCAGCCTCTAACGGTTGCCCTGATGTAACGTGTCATGCTATGACTTCCTAGATCTCTCCTCCACTCTCACCCAATTCATCACCATTTCAGCAGAAACCAGGGAAGCAGATTTCCCATTAGAAAGTGTGTAATGGAGTTTGACCACAGTCAGGTCAGTACCCCATCAATCCTTCTCTAGACTACCAATGACCATACTCCTCATAGAAACTCCCTCATGACAGTCAACCTTGGGTCAAATAGTTTGTTAATATGCATCTCAGATGCCAGATCCAGAGATTAGCAAAGCCATAATGATCCAGAATTGGGGTTCTGTGAAAATTGCTGTTCTAACCAAATAAGTTTGTGTTCTCTCCTCCTCAGTGGTCAGTTTTAAGTATAATTCAGTCAAGCTTGGAACAAGACATTCTAAAGACATTTTGGTAGCATGCATAGCCAAAACCATCTGCCTTATATACACACATTATTACGGTCATTGACATTATTGGTTATTTCCATTTTAATAGTATTTGACAGCATCTATCATTTTCCTTGCTCCAAGTCATCCATCTCCTTGCATTCACCACAAGATGAATACTACTGCATGAAATGATACTCCAGATAACTTATTTTTTCAAAAATATGGGTTTTTATTGGTTTTAACTGCAATCAGTCATTACAAAAGAGAGATCAATCTTATATAAACTCGTAGAAATTACTGTAGTGAACAGCAATAGCTGTTTATATGAAAAAAAAAATACATTCAACTCTTCAGATACTTTCTTTGTGTCTATACTGTTAACCAACTTGGACAATCATTGCTTAAACCACTGAGGATACAAGCAATAAGTCATTAAAAAAAAAAGCATCTCAGCTTTAAGGCAAAGAATGCTTACTTATGGAATGTGTAAAGAGGCACTTTACATATAGGCTGGAAGCTCCAGTAGAACTTCAACCCAATTAGTCACAATTATTGCCTGCAATGCATCATATCCACCACCATAACCTAATAAACTGCTTTAACACTGGAGGTTTATTACCTGCAACATCATTAAACCTTTGTAACGAACTATCGAAACAATAAAAAAAAGCACTTCATGGTGGTATTTAAATGTGATGCTTATGTTTTAAGGCCACAAATCTCCTGCATCTTGAATCAACTTGTTTATCTGAAATAATAAAAATAATGTGTTGATTATTTGTTCCATATTGTATTCAAATCTATTACCAGGCTCAGACATTCAGTAAACTGGATTTGTAATCCAAGTCTGTTTTTCACAACAAAAATGCAACATTTGGTGCTTTGGTGAAACTATTTTTCACCGGCATAATAAAAGTTCACTTGGGAACTCAAGTAGGAACTAATCTCACC
>RJVU01053975.1:989581-1007548 GCA_003731715.1 Anabarilius grahami
AATAAAATATAAAAAAAAATGATAATTGAAAAAATATATGTGAATATATATATACACACACACACAGACATTTGACATTTTATATATTAAATAAATAAATGGGGAATTTTTGGCACTTCTGCTACCATTTTTAAACCAAAAGTGCATTTATAACCGTGAACTGCACTGCACTGACAACATGGTGATAGTATAATATTCATTTTCAAGAATGAAACACATCTTTCCTCTGAAAATGTAAAATTTCATTGACCTCCAAAATAATCAGAAATAAAAAGCCCGGGATGTGATCGGATTCCCGCAGTCGAGGTGTTCTTTAGACCTGACCTCCGAACAGGTGTCATGGTCATGCTGAGGACGGTGCTGAAATGAGATATTAGCGAGCCCTTCACTCAACGTGGTCAAAATCAATGATCTTTGTGAGCTGCGGCCAGCACGGGAACAGTGGAGGCCATTCTCTGTGTGAGAACTGCCCTCCGTCCATCTGTCTCCATTCTGGAGCCGACCCCCTCCGCACAGAACCTCTCCTGTGTGGTCACAACTGGACTAGAGTTACACGGCCCATGTGTCCAGTGCCGGGCCGGACAACAAACAAGGCCGAAAGTGAGGCCACTCTTCCCTGTCTCACATGAGAAGAGAGGAAAAGTACTGTTTCTGCTTCTACATACATTCTTGAGCAAAATCTTGGACACAAATGCTGGAAAGAAAATGCATTTTTTCACTTGTTTGTGTTATATACGCATTGTTTCGTGTTCTGGTTTCTCTGAAACACAGCATGTGGTTTAAGTTAATGTTTTGTGTACTGTGTAATAAAGTTAAAAACATTTTTGAATTGTTTGTTCCAGTGTAATGCAATCCCGTACAGTTCATTTCTGAATTACTGTAAGAAGTGCATGATCATAACCAGCGGAAAAGCCTGAGCCTATATTAAACGCTATATGATCATGATTGTGAAATCATTAATTTCTATATCCTAATTATTGTTAATGTAATTCATTTTTCCAGGAGCTCATTGCTTCTACCTTCAGTTAAACTGCTAACAGTGATTGTAAATTAATTGCCTAAATTATTACATTATTTGCTAACTGCATTCTTTAAATTGTAATGTTGACATGCATTCTCTGTAAAGCTGCTTTGAAATGATATGTATCATGAAAAGCGCTATACAAATAAATGTGAATTGAATTGAATTAATTTTAACTAGATTACAACATTTTTTTAATTGTTTTTTGAATGGTTACTATGTGGTTGCTCACTGGTCAAAAGAGTCTTGGTTCAAGGGTCAGAAATGAATGGGGGGCTCGATGCAGAAGTGCCACAGAACATGGCAGAAATGCCCCCAAAATAACTAATGTGAAACATTAAGCAGCTTACTTTCGCATTGTAAAATAAGGTGGATAGTCATAAGCCAATTATTCTTAATATGACATTAGATTTATTTAAATTTTGATTTCTCCCTCCTTCAAGGTTACGCTATAGGATTTTTTTTTGCTTGGGTTATTGTCCAGCAGGAAAAATGTAACCCAGATCACTTAGAAAAGTAATAGCATATCCTCCACAAGCCACATAATTTGAGGTATCATTAATATTTGTGGCACAAAATGGTATAAGTTTTATACTTGTATAATACAAATCCCTAACTTAAAGGGTTAGTTCACCCAAAAATGAGCTCTGCTTCACTGGTAGATATGGTGAGTATTTATGTACTGTACAAGGCTACAGAAAGTATTTGCCAACCTAATGTCATTGCATTAGATAAGAACCTTTATAAACAAATTATGCTATTTTTAGCAGATGAAGTCAGTTCCCACAGTTTACACAGGTGTCCTAGCAGAATAACCACAGATGTAGTTCATTATGGTCATTTAACCCATTAGTTCACCCAAAAATGACATTTCTGTCATTAATTACTCACCCTCATGTCATTCCAAACCTGTAAGACTTTCTTCGAAACACAAATTAAGATATTTTTGATGAAATCTGAGAGCTTTCTGCACTGTAAACCCGAATAAATTGGCAAAACTTGTTGCATCAGTTACAAGTTTAAGTAAGCAGAACTGGCACATACATTATTTTTGTACTCATACATTTTAATTGCTCTTAACTGAAAAAATTTGAGTAAACTAATTCATATATTTAACTTAGAATATCATGTAATCTCAACTTAAATATTTTTAGTAATGGATTCTTGGCTAGCTTTAACTAGCTAATTCAGTACATGCTAACTTACTCATTGGTAACAGTGTTTTGATAGCATTTGCATAACATATCAATTGCTAAATGAGTACAGCAATATAGAATATACATATAACTGTTCTTAAACCAAGCTCATGCTCCACTTGTCATGATGATGGTAACCCCAACATAACAGGAACTCTTCCAAATTAGCATAGCAAAACATTAAACACTATTGAATCTCCCATTTAACATTAATCTTACCAAAAAAAAAAAAAAACATTATATAACACTTAATTTTAGTCATACTGGTTTACTCTCCCTTTCGAGTGTCATGGCAAAGCATGCTGGAGAATAGAAATCCCAGCCCAGTTTCAGCTAAATTTAAGTTAGTCTAAATTAAAAGAAACAAGTTCATAAAACTCCAAACAATTAAACAATTTAGATTACTTAAAGGATTAGTTCACTTTCCTGATAATTTACTCACCCCCGTGTCATCCAAGATCGAAAAGAAATGAAGGTTTTTGATGAAAACATTCCACGATTATTCTCCTTATAATGGACTTCAATAGGCCCCAAACGGTTGAAGGTCAAAATTACAGTTTCAGTGCAGCTTTAAAGGGCTTTAAATGATACCAGATGAGGAATAAGGGTCTTATCTAGCGAAACGATTGGTCATTTTCAAAACGAAAGTGCTTTTGCCAAACCGCCTTCCATATTCTTCAAAAAGCTTATGCTGTTTGTCCTACACCTTCCCTATTCAACTTACGGAAAAAAAACGAACTGCCACTGCGTTCGTTCCGTAATTTGAATAGGAAACATGGACATTGACATCTTGGATGACATGGGGGTGAGTAAATTATCAGGAAATTTTAATTTGAAAGTTAACTAATCCTTTAAAACATGCCAGTTCTGTGAACTCAAAAGAAAAAGAAAGTTCTGAATACTCTAAACAAATTAGTTAAATTAACTTTTATATTTAAGTTTACCCTACTCAAACCATTTAATTATTTTGAGCGTTGGGGTTTACAGTGTACGTAACTGACACTTCGATGCTTCAAAAAACTAATATGGATTAGTTTTACGATCTCTTTATGAACTTATTGAGGCATCAAAGTAGCTGTAGCTGTCAATGGAGGGACAGAAAACTCTCAGATTTGTGCTCTGAAGATGAACAAAAGTCTCACGGGTTTGGAACGACATGAGGGTGAGTAATTAATGACAGAGCTATAATTTTTTGGGTGAACTAACCCTTTAAGCCTTTGCCTAATCTAATTATCCTTAATAATAATTATCTATAAAGACATTTAACAGTTCTTATAGAAATTAGGTTCATTATTTCTGTGCGTGACTGTAAATCGTTGATGACTCATACACATGGGAGAAATAGCGCTGAAGAAAAACATTTCTTATGATTACATTGTATATTATGTCATTGCATGTTGTCATCGGGCAGAGGGGACAAAACGTTGGATAAAGGAAGCAAGGGTGGAAACCAAACTGGATTAGCTCCATTGGTCATATAGAGTATGTATGCCTTTTTAGATTTGAGTAATTCTGACATTTAAAGGCTATATTTGGAAAGATGAAGATATTTAGTGGTGAGTTCAGGGTAATTGGGACACTTTTTGCCATTGAGATTACTTGTGAAAAACTGTCCCAATCAACCTGAATTCACCCTATCTTTTTTTTAGGAGCATGACAAAATGAGATGCATAATGTGACATTATGTTTGTACGAGCAGCAGATTGCCGCCTTGCCGAACTATGTCTGTCTGAACGTGTCTTTCCAAAACTGCTCTCCACTCTAATTACTGTTATCCACAATCTACTCAAGAGTTCAGCACCTAAACCTGTACTTGTGCTCCAAACTTGCACATTTGTATCAATTATGTTCGCTAGAGAGGGTATATTTGCGGCCATGCTCCTATGCGGCATCTCACAATCCACTCATGGGCACGTAGGGATAATTGACGCTTTCAGACGATAGTAAAACAGTGTGGTCAACAAAGTTGCATGCAGCTCTCTATTTTGTTCCTCGTATAAAAGTTCAGGTGTCTCCAAACTATCCAGCTGCAAAGAGAAAAGACTTCATAGTTTAACTTGAAGATCATGGAGACAAAACAGGGGTTTTCTTTTTGCTCTGCTGTAATGGCATACCTCTATCCGTTCCTTGTAGTAATGATTAAGTAGAGGTGGAGAAAGCTCTTGTGAGCAACATTAAAGGTATGTGGGCCGTGGTTGGGCAACCGCAGCACAGTAAATCCTTTCCTCCGCATTCTCCCAGGGGAGAGTTTTCAGAAACCGAGTTGGCGTGTGCCAACTCGCCATATAAGATCAATGCTTTCTTGACCTCTCATTTTGATTTCACAAATGTTTTCAATCATATTCTCAAAGTTTGTCTCTGGCTGCCATCCATCCACGAAAATAGAGGGGTTTTAATGCAATGCTTGATGAACGAGTAACATGTCCGTTCAGTTTTCTGTCTTTAAAGAAAAGACTTTAAAGTTTTACGTGGGAGGATTGTTTGATGAAAGGATATTGCAGCTGAGATTTGAAGTAAGTCTCATGTCAACAAGATTGGATATAGGCTACTATTTTATGTTTCTGTACATGAATCATCTAGTCTTTCTCAATAGACTCAAGGTTTAAGACTTGCATTATAAAATTCAGACAGAGGCCCCTAAACATTTTTTTGGGTATTTTATACCACACTGAAGGGATGGTTCAACCCAAAAGCAAAATTCTGTCATCATTTAATCACCATTCCAGACCTGTATGATCTTCTTTCTTCTGCAGAAACACATACACAAAAAGATATATTTTTAAGAATGTTAAAAAAATGGGCTGTTTTGACATTCATTGTATGGACAAAGGTCACTAAAACATTTTTCAAAATATCTTCTTTTGTGTTCCACAGAAGTCATACTGGTTTATGGTGTGTGCACACCAAAATCGAAGCCAATATTCACATATTATGCGTTACTCTCTCTAGATTACTTGCGGTATAACTGCGGTATTTTTCGCGTCATGCGAATAAAAACATTGCGGGATGAGGAGTGTCTTCACACACGTCTACAACATTTCTTTCTGCCAGTTTTTCCATCATCAACCATGTTGGAGATAACTACTATTATAACTACTATAACTGACAGCCGCTTCCAGCGCTACTTGAGAATGACAGGTGCCCAGTTGGATAACCAGCTCCTCCATTTTCTGATACATCCGAATGTGTCAAACTGGACACGTCAATAAGCTCTTCGCTAATTGGCTTGCGCGACAATGCTTCAAGGAAATTTCCTGCTCGAAAGACACGATTGAGGCGAATATCGCGCTTTCACTGCAATCGCGTGGCCCAATTTTGCGTAATTCGCATCGCCCGGCACGAATTGACGTCTATTCGCGTCTTTTTAATTTAATTATTTGCTTGACTAGATTGCATATAAAGTCAGTCCGAATTTATGTGTAATCTAGTCACGCAAATAATTAAATTCGCATTTGGTGTGCACACACCATTAGAAGCGATGGGTTTTTGTAAGAAAAATATCCATATTTAAAACTTTATAAACTAAAATAACTAGCTTCCGGCAGACGACCATACGCATACTGCACACGTCGATTTGCACCAAAAGAGTAACCCCTGGCACGATGTATGACACAGGATGTTGGAGTATTGTATGCTTAGACGGCTCTCACGGTACAAACTAATAGGGCTGGGCAACAAACTCAGGCTCCTCTTCTCTTATATCGAAATCCTCCAACATTTCTTTTTAAAATTTCTTGTTTTAGACTTCTAATTCGTGACCGGTGTTTTGTTTTGCTATCTCCTCTGCACTTCCGCATGCTTCATTGTGTCGGGTCAGGGGTTACTCTATCACCACAAATCGATGCGTACGGCTGTCTGCTGGAAGCTAGTTAAATATGGATATTTTTCTTACAAAAACCCATCGCTTCGCATCAGAAATTATTAACCCCCTGGAGCCGTATGGATTATTTTTTATGATGAACGGATGCATTTTTTTTGGGCTTCAAAATCTCGCCTCCCATTCACTACCATTATAAAGCTTGGAAGAGCCAGGATATTTTTAAATATATCTCCGATTGTGTTCGTGTGAAAGAAGATAGTCATATACATCTAGGATGGCTTGAGGGTGAGTAAATCATGGGATAATTTTCATTTTTGGGTGAACTATCCCTTTAAGTCAACAGAAAGAAAGATAATTTAAGTATCTCCAACTTTACGCCACACACCTTTTCCCCATTAGAAGATGATGTAAATTTCTCTGTTGTGGAAAGATGTGTTGGATTCATACTCCTTTGTTTCTCTCCATGTAAAAAATCTGAGGTGTTGCCGGGCACAATCCTGAGGGAAATCAGTTGTTCCGTGTGCCGCTTGGCATTGAAATGTGTTTTTATCCAGCAGTTGTGTCTAGAACAAACTCATCATGCTCTCCACTGAACTTCACATGACAAAGACTACAAATACTGTCTGCAAACTGCCTTTCTACTTTTATCTCTGTTTATCCTTGTGTATTTTGATTGGTAAATCAGTGTGTTTTTCCGTTTCAGGCTGTCTATCTGTTTGTGTGAAGAAAGGGGAAGAAGAAAAGTGAGTCTTTGTCAAAAAGAAACTGGAACCAATTACGCCCAAAACTCTGTGTCCACGGTGGATATTGCTGGTGTATCCACGCTTGCATATACAACCCCTCAACCTCAGCCTTTCTCGAGGTCCAGTCCCACATGGCAGCCCACACTGTTTTGTCAGCTCATTCTGCATCCTATTGTGTGACATGGAGTATGGAAACTCTTTTGGTGCGTGTTAAACTGTGTTGGTTTGCAGTTTGTTTGCCTTGTGTGCTTATATGCTCTGTGAAATCCAGTAAAGTCAAATGACTTTCCCAGAATGTGCACTTTATGAGCCCCTGTCCCCATCCTCTTCAACTTAGAATGCATTCACCAAACATTTGAGTCACTCCAACTGTGCCTGCGAGCGACTCAATGTCCTCTCCAAACTTTCCCCCTTTATTCTCAAATAGAATACAGATATTTTCCCAGTGCACAGCTGCCCTGTTTGAACCATGACCCTCTTGACGAATCTCTCGACGAACCCACCCCACCCAGAGCTGGCAAACGGACCTGCTCTCTTGACTTTGCACTGACGTATCTGGCTCTGTGTTTGACCACCACCCGGCCTTCATCATCCTCCAACCAATGTGGGACTGAGGAAATAATGAAAAAGCTAACTAAATTGTTTCCAAATGAAAACAATTCCCACTGGAGAGGGAAGAAGCTATTAATACATTTAATATGTGATCTCAATAATGCACCTTCTCTTGACATGAAACAGCTTGGCTTCAGTCTGAACATGCATGGCCTACAGTGATGTTTCCGGGAACAATGAGATCTTGATAAGTTAAGCCCAGTGATTCTCTGCAACAGGCTTCATCAACTAAACAACTGTTTCTGTTCTACCAAACCAGGGTGCTAATTTAGGACGGGATTGGGGGGTCTTATCCCCATAATTAAGGCTTGATCCCCTGCAGTAAGTCAAAACAATAGGGTGGGGAGCTCTCAAAAGTCCATTTTTACATATAAGTATATATATGTTTCAACAGTGTTTTAGTAATCACAAAAGTTAGATTACAAGTTAGTCAAAGTGCGTGTTTTCGCTTCACACTAAATAGCTGCTCACAGAGCAAGTCGTTTGTCTAAGGACTTAACCACAGTAAAGTTACGCCCCTCAAAATAAGCTCCATATTGGACAATACATGGGCAAAATGTTATTTATTACTTTATTATATATTTACATCACAGCTTTTTTACTTTTTTTTTTTTTTTTTTACTTTTTTTTAAATTGCGTGATATAAAGTCTCAATTGCGAGTTATAAAGTCAGAATTCTGAGACATAAACTCGCAATTCTGAGAAAAAAATCAGTCTTGGACTCAGAATTGGACTTTATATCTCAATTGTGAGTTTATATCTCATAATTCTGAGAAAAGAAGTCAGAATTGTGAGATAAAAATTGTGAGACAAATTCATCATTGTGAGATATAAACTTGGAATTATGAGAAAATGTCAGAATTGCGAGTTTATATCATGCAATTGACTTTATAACTGGCATTTGCGATGTAAACTCGCAACTGTGGGGAAAAAAAGTCAGAATTGTTGATAAAAAGTTGCAATTATCTTTAATTTTTTTATTTCGTGGCGGAAACAAGCTTCCATAGTCTATAAAGGTGGAATTTTTTTTTAAATCTGTGCTACCTGACCGAAAACGTTAAAAAAATCTATTTGCCAAATAGATAGGAAAACTTCAACACCCACAATGCACTGGACATGTTGCCGTCCAAGGCCACCCCTACCATTCTGCTATGGACGCGCTTGACCAGAGTCAAATAGGTAGGAAATATTTAGTAGGAAATACTTCTTAGCAAACTTTTAGTCATAATGGTGTCGACTTATATTGTTCCTGGGTGCAAGAATTGAAAGAGTAAATGTTTAGCGGGAATGAGTGACTTTGTTTCCAGTGAAGGATCCAGCACAGTGTAGGCAGTGGCTAAAGACTACAATGAATCGTAAATACGGAGAGAACGCAGTGACGGAAAATCTGAAAAACCCCCGTGTTTGTAGTCAACATTTAAACTGGATGATCACAAACAAATGAAGGGGAAAAACTGAAAGAAACTGCCGTTCTGTCAGTTCCGTTCTGTCAGTTAAATGTGAATTTCCAGGTCCAGGTAACACGGAGAACAAGTAAACATTGTTCATTTACATATCCTACCGACATTGTAACAATACACAGCGGGTTGAATAATGGCAAAGTTACACTGCTTGCTAACTGCTATTTTAAAGAGTGGCAAAAAAATTATTACAGTTACATACAATACAATACAGCAACCAAATATTATGTCAGCAAGTAATTATTACAATAATAGGCTTAATTTAGTCTATTGGAGTTCATTGCAGCGAGTAGCTGAGCACTTTTGGGCCTTGCGTTACAAGGCAACATCAGGAGTGCGTTGCTTTTGTCTCCACTGCGTAACGTGTTCCATTCTTAAAATGTGTCATACGTGCAGTCAAGAAAGGCACATTCACTTGGCTCCCACGTGTACGTTTTTAAACATTGACCTTTAGACTCAGTTTTATGTATGGCTACAAGCTTGGTGCAGATGCAATCAGGCCGGTGTATTTACCTCCCACACTGGCAAGTTTGCTCATACAAAATCATATGAAAAGTGGAAAAAACTTTGTTCTAATGATCTGTCCTGCTTTTAGTACTTTCAGTGAGCATCTCTCACATGGTTTTATTCCCAGCAGTGACTACAGCAAAAGCTAGCAGAACCTTAAACCTCACTTCCAGGATCATATTTTTATTTTTTATTTTTTTCCCCACAGCTGTATGAATCATGTCACAAAATAAACAGTTGGAGATTAAAATGGTTAACTGAGACCGTTTTCCTCTTAATTCTTTCTGATCTGTCTTGTATCACAGGCAGTGATGAAGCTGACTAATGCAAAGGCCCTTATCTCTAGCTGCCTTCCTGTGAGAAGCTCTTGTGCCAACCTACTGGTGCAGAACAATGATAGCTCAAAGGTATGTTGAAATGAAATAATATTGATCTTTTCTTATGTATCATACTGTTTATCACCATAGATGTGTTTAGTCATCCGGGACAAAGTGGGACAAACATCCAGAGGACAGGAAGAGAGATTTGTAGCTTTATTTTCTGAGTCATTTGTGTAAAAGATGTGGTCATTACAGATGAAATACTATCAAGCATGGCGCCCTGCAAATGTCTTGGCCTCCAACACAAGGAATCTTTCAAGTGAATACGAGCGTGCCGCTCTCCCGCTTTAATTGAATGATTGATAAAAATGTTCCTTGCTTGTTTATGAAATCTGATACATGCTATCTAACAAAGTGTGATAGGACTTTCGCCCACCAGTACTGGCCTGCCCCTCAAACCACCCTTAAAAATAGAATGATTACAATAGCATGTGTTTAAAGCGAACAAGCTCTGATAAAACAGGAAAAGGCTTGTTAAACTAATTTGGAATCAAGATTTTCCTGCTTTCAAGAGAGGATTTGGCCTTGAGCTCCTTATGAAAGCAGCCTTTTAAAAAGATGACAAATTTCATTGCTTTGTTTTTTGAACGCCTGCCTCTGATTGCGAGAACTGTTCGGTCACACACAAAAGTATGCGTTCTTCCACATCTCGTGAAGAGGAGACAGATGCAAGACCCGGTCCAAAGCCAAGAAAGCTTCGGCTTTTATTAGTCAAACAGAGCGTAATGGGTTGTTGTACAATGTAAACCAATGCTACTAATGGGTGAAAAGATCCTAATTATGATGTTTTCCACAGTGATGAGCTTCAAAAGCCAAAGAGAAGACATTTCAGACAATGTAAACTTCACGTAAAAAAGCCTTTTGGCCCTCGTATAAGCAGAAGTGAGTGACAATACAGGAAACATCTGGAAGTGGATCTACCGAGGTCTTCGGGGAGATGACAGGGTGAGGATTAGCTTCCCCTTCCACACCGTCTCATGCGCTGGGAATCGTGTGGATTCTGTCGAGGTCTCCAAGCAGTCCCTGAACAAATAACGAAGTACATGAAGCAAAACAGCCGCAAAAACGAGACACTCAAAGCACATTGTAATTATCATGAGGTAATTTTAATGTGGTGTAAACATGGCTGTGCTGCAAAGTGAAAAATGCTAGTCTGTATTGAAGTTTGAGGTTAGGTTTTCCTCCATGGGTAACGGAGAGCGCTTATGTTTACTGTTTCAGTGGTTACTCGAGGGTTTGTGAAGCAGGCCTCGAAAACTTTGTTCTGTGCTGATCTGTTCTTCTCTGTGCTACATAAAGCTAGGCACATCTTTGATGTAAATAGGTCAATGACAAATAAGGAGGTCACAGTTTACTTAATGAGAAGTGTCAAATGGTGTAACCATGAAGTAAAAATGAATAAAATATTTGGTTGCATTTCATTTCGGTGGTCCACTTTAGACATTCTATAAGTAGCTTAGCAACTACATGTCAACTATCTCTCATTAGAGTGTTAGTAGACTGTTAGGTTAGGGTTAGGTGTTAGTAAAATAAGTTGACATGTAGTTGCAAAGTTACTTATAGTCAGAAGTATGTCTGTTTAGGGACCATCAAAATAAAGTTAGTTGACATATAGTTGCAAAGTTACTTATAGTTAGTAGAATGTCTCAAGTGGACCATCGAAATAAAGTGTTAACAAATATCTTTCTTACATCTTGAATACACTTAGATAAGGTAAAAAACAACAATAACAACAACAATAAAGGGTTATTTCACGCAAAAATGAAAATTGTCCCATAATTTACTCACCCTCAAGCCATCCTGAAGTACGTATATGACTTTATAAAATGGTTAGTTCCCGTCCTTGATTCTGATTGGTCAATAGCTGTGTTTTATTCACGATAAAACATGGCTATGACCGCTTCACCCAACGGTTCTGTGTATCACTACACAACACCCTTAGCAACCACTCTTAGCAACGTAAACTGTTTGTTCTCAATTGATATTGTTCATTGAAGCTTACTGTATTATGTAGAAGAGTATTGTGAGAAAGAGGTCGAGAGAGCGAGTTTATTACCTGCATTCAGATTTAACATTTTCCTTCAGGTCAGTCCTATGTTCATAATAAAAAATCAGTTTAAATGTCTGCTGCAATATCTTCAGTTGCGTCTTGTTCCGTGTTCACAACAATTCAGTCTTTTCAATATAAAAGTCTTTGCGACTGAGTGAATCACTCATAAAGATAGTCTTTGCTGCCATCTAATGGCGTAATAATGTAACTTCTGTTGCTGTTCACTGTCGAGGACAATTTTTTCCGGCGGAAGTAAGGCTTTTGGTGATTTTACTTCATGAAATTTGCACTGATGCATATTTTTTGGCTTTAATGTTTGTATTGTGTGGTAACCGTTTTATAAAAGCTATAAGGTACTTGAGGCTAGTGCTGTATCGTGAATAAGTCATGCCTGAAGGGGTTGCAGGCACTCAACTTCGTGTCATGCCTAACAACGGTCTTTAGCCATGACTTATTCACGATACAGCACAGCCTCTCATACCTTATTACTTACTTCTTCTTTCAACCAAACACAATCAGAGTTATTTTAAAAAAAATATCCTGGCTCTTCCCAGCTTTATAATGGAAGTGAATAGTAACTGAGATTTTGAAGCCCCAAAAAAATTCATCCATCCATTCATCCATCCAAAAAGTAATCCATATGGCTCCAGGGGGTAAATAAAGACCTTCTGAAGCGAAGCGATGTGTTTTTGTCAGAAAAATATCAATAATTACAGCTTTATAAACTGTAATCATTAGCTTCACTAGTAACATCCATCCACGCGTTCACGAGAGAATCGAGTTCCGGCGTATGCTGTAGGATGTAGGAGTATCGTAAGCTTAGGTGAGAGTAGACGCCTCTCGCGGTTCAAACAAATAGGGCTGGGCAACAAACTGGAGCTCCTCTGACATTTCTCTTTAAAAATTCTTGTTTTAGACTTCTAATTCATGACCGGTGTTTTGTTTTGCTCTGTCCTCTGCGCTTCCACGTTCGTCAATACGTCATATGTCAGGTCAAAGTTCACTCTTCCGCTGGAACTCGACTTGCTTACGGATGCCAGTGATTCTAGTTTATAAAGTTTTAAAAATGGATATTTTTCTTACAAAAATGCATCGCTTTGCTTCAGAAGGCCTTTATTGGATTGCTTTTATGATGGTTGGATGCGCTTTTTTGGGCTTCAAAATCTCAGTTACTATTCACTGCCATTATAAAGCTTGGAAGAGCCAGGATATTTTTTTATATAACTTCGATTTTGTTTGGCTGAAAGAAGAAAGTCATATACACCTAGGATGGCTTGAGGGTGAATAAATCATGGTATAATATTCATTTTTGGGTGAACTATCCCTTTAAATCATGAAGTTTTCTTATGGTTAATCCATTTGGCTGGAACTAAGCATTTGAAAAGTTGCGTTTGACACAGTCAGGAGGGTGTATAGGGGTCCTCTCTCTGAGATGATTTCCAGTTTTATGGGTCAACAAAATACATTTCTGCATGTTGGTTACACCCCATTGACATTGATTTGAGACTTTTAATAAAATAATAATTTAAAAAGCTATAACTACTTAAGCCAATTTTTTTTCTGTATTACATATGGACAGTTAGACCATCTACTAACCCCATATTTTTATTTTAAGCCCCACAAAAATATCCAAATGAGTTGTAATTTAAAAACTGAAGAGTTTTATTGTCCGTACAAATTTCTTTTTTATTGTATTTTTGAAAAATGCAATAGATCCTGACAAAAATATGAACGTCACGTCATTGACCCAAATACACAACGTGTGTTTGTGCATCGTTTTCCATTTCACTCGCTCTCACGCACAACCTTAAACTCTTCACGGCTTTGGTCACTTGCGCTTCTATACCCCACAAATCTCTCTTTCTCCCACTTACTTTCATTCATACACCCCGCAGTTAACTGTCTCCATCTGACATGCACATTTTCATGCGTCATCACTCGCACTCCCCCCACACTGTACACTGGCACTGTATTCCACTCACCCTCGAACTGCCACCCCCTCATACATACTGCTCACTTTAACCACTCTGACTGAAAAAAGAAAGGTGTAGAAGAACTTTGAATGAAATAAGTCTAAATAGGCATCTAGAAGGAGTATGAGGAGATCACAAAAAGCAATCGGAGCGAGAAGCTTTAAGGGAGAGTGCCGTGAGGGAGAAAGTGCACAGTCATGCTCATGGAATGCGGGGGAGGAAGGGGCGGCTGGCGTGACTGCCCCATTTTTCACAGCCTTAATCAGAGACAGCTGTCAGTGTGAGGGGCGGCCGACCGGCCGTGCGGGGGAGGGCTGGAGAGAGGGATGAGAGAAGAGGTGAGCGGTGCTTGTGTGCCCGGTGGAGTTGATTTATTTCTTTAACGGAGTGGAAACTCAGGGGGAGATGCGTAAGGAGGACGGGCCCACCTTCCATTTTGCTCCTGCTGGATCACGTTTAGCGGCGTCTTCTTGCATCTCTGTTTAACTGTATACATGCACTCACCTCCATTTAACCCCACACAGGCCTCCTATCACATATAACACATTGCCCTCCTTCTTATATACAGCTCACCACATGTAGTAACAAATCTCACTCCATTCACAGTCACAGAGCGCTCGTATACCCCATAGTTTAGAACAGTGAATCATAACATTATGGGTCCAGTGCTGTACTTACCATCTACGACGTGCTTCATTGTACAATAACTTTCAGCGAGGTTGACTGTTCATTTCGTTCAACCCAAGTTGACGTTTAGTGCAACTTGCACAGTTAGTCTAATGTTAAAGGATTAGTTCACTTCAGAATTAAAATTTCCTGATAATTTACTCACCCCCATGTCATCCAAGATGTTTATGTCTTTCTTTCTTCAGTCGAAAAGAAATTAAGGTTTTTGAGGAAAACATTCCAGGATTTTTCTCTATATAGTGGACTTTAACGGGTTGAAGGTCCAAATGTCAGTTTCAGTGCATCTTCAAAGAGCTCTACACGATCTCAGACGAGGAATAAGAGTCTTATCTAGCGAAATGATTGGTTATTTTCTTTAAAAATGAAAATTATGTACTTTTAACCACAAATGCTTGTCTTGCACTGCTCTGCGATGCGCCACGCATTACATAATCATGATGGAAAGGTCATGCAAAAAATGGACAAAAAAAATCCATCTCATTTTGTCCTCCAACTTCAAAATCGTCCGACATTGTTGTTTTACCTTTTTTTTTTGTAAAGGTAAACACTGGATCGGTACTTCCGCCTACATCACGCGTGACCTTTACAACATGATTACGCAATGCGTGACGCATCGCAGAGCAGTGCAAGACGAGCATTTGTGGTTAAAAATTTTTTTTTTTTTTTAAATGACCAATTGTTTCTCTAGATAAGACCCTTATTCCTCGTCTGGGATCATGTAGAGCTCTTTGAAGCTGCACTGAAACTGACATTTGGACCTTCAACCCATTAGTAACTGTTGAAGTCCACTAAATCCTAATGTCCATTTCAGGTGAGAATATGTAGACGGATATCATTCTTGATATCGTCTAACTTTTAACCAGTTTTGGGTAAGTTACTCTGAAAAACGTAATTAATCACTAGCTACTAATTACATCTTCAACAGTGTAGCCTAATTAGATTGCTGTACTAATTACTCTCTCTAAAAAGTATTGGATTACTTATTTCTAATTACTTTCTAAATCCCATATCAACCTCGACCAGTTAAACAATACAAGGATAGACACGAAACTGCACTTTTGATTCTTTCAAATAAACAATATGCAATTGCGTAAATTATTCTTGAACTGACCAAAGTGTGTAAAGGGAGAGGGTTACATTAAAAACATACATATAACATTAAAATTTGATGTTAAATCCACTATTGTTTTAAATAGAATTGTTTTATAGTCTATTCAGTATTTAATGGAATTACATCAAAAGTAACTGTAATTAAATGACAGAAAAGAGTAATCCATTATTTTACTTTTCAAGGGAAAAGTACGAACACTGCTTTTAACTAGTAATCAATCTTATTTTAGTTAGTGAAATGTTGTCTATGTTATGTCCTAAAATCGCTCATTGACTTGTATGTGGTCAATAAGCAGTTTCCTGTTGCATTCTCTTAATGAAACTTTTTTTCTCCATCATGATATCAGGAAAGTTGACTTTATGCCAACCCCCCACCCTCCATTTTACATCATAATCTATTTTTGACTTTTTGTAATGGCTTCCTTTCAGAGAGAGAGGGTTCAAGCCTTCATTCATACCGCACAAGAACTATTCACGTACCTCATTCTTGTTTCTGTCCTTCTCAAAGCAGAATTTGGTTGTTCTGAGGATGATACTGGACTTTGGGTGGTCATGGTACAGTATATCACACAATCTCATTCACCCAGCATGCCGAGAGCGTTTCAGCCTCACACAGGCGCTTGTGTGTTTGACAGTCGAATTCCAGTGATGTCACAATCTTCGTACCTCATCATAACGATGGGTCCGTGTTTATACCAAGACAAAATAGAAACCTTAGGGAGGGAAGCGTTGCCTCGCGAAGACGTGCAAACATGGCAGAGTAAGGAATAGCTCACTTTAAACAAGATAAACAGTAACTGTGTGCAGCAAAGATGAAATAAGCAACGGTCTCACTTGTTTATCTCAACCGCTCAAGTGTTATGGAACCGGTTTGGTAGAGTTTGATTTGCAGTGGTACCTTGTGGTGCTTTGATTGGATTCTCCCTTTTTTGTTTTAGTTCGAAAGTCCCTGTTTATGTGGTCGGAGAGGGTTTCCTGTCTGCTGTGGTCACAGTCAGGGGCCTCATGGGAATGCTTGTGTCTAATGAGGCTGACGTTTTGTCTAATGACAGAAAACTGTTCAGATGACTCAAGCTCCCTCAGCAACACGGCTTCCTTTTTACTCAGAAATGATATTGTTGAGGTTGAGGAGCAATCTCTGATAAGGTTATTCTTTCCTTCAGCTGGGTCCTTTAACAGGTGCCTTTTGTTCCTTTTGATAATTAATTTTTTTATATATTATGCATATTATATACTGTATTTTAATTGACAATAAGTTACAATTATTACAATTTTATTATTGTAATAATTATTACAATAATACTTATTTTTAGCAAATTATTTTTGCTGATGACACCAATATTTTTTGTACTGGGGCAAATTTGCAGCAGCTTTTGGAGATGGTCACAGCAGAAATGAATAAATTAAAAACGTGGTTTGACTTGAATAAATTATCGATAAATTTAGATAAAACCAAATTTATGCTGTTTGGAAATCGTAAAATTGATACACAATTAAAAATAATTATTAACAATGTTGAAATAGATAGAGTATATGAAAATACATTTTTGGGTGTGATTCTGGATCACAAAATCTGCTGGAAACCCCACATTAAACATGTCAGAGCAAAAGTAGCACGGAGTATTGGAGTAATGGGGAAAGCAAGGCATGTGTTGAATGAGAAAGCACTTTATATTTTGTATTGCTCACTTGAATTATTGTGTTGAAGTATGGGGCAACACCTACAAAACCACCTTACAAACCTTAAGCACAATACAAAAAAGAGCAATTAGGATAGTTAATAAAGTAGGATATTATGAGCACACCAATTTATTGTTTTTAAAATTACGTACTTTAAAGTTTAAAGATATGGTAGAATTTAAGACCGCACAAATAATCTATAAAGCAAAAAATAAACAGCTGCCTGAAAACTTACAACAGCTGTTTATAGATAGAGAGGGGGGTTATGATTTGAGAGGGGCTTTAAATTTGAAACAGCAGAATGCTCGAACAAAGCTCAAAAGTATGTGCATTTCAATTTGTGGGGTGATCTTGTGGAATAGTTTGAATAATTCTATCAAAGAAAGTGTAAATATCTTGCAATTTAAAAAAAGGTATAAGACATTTATTTTTGATAAGTACAGAGAGATAATTTAGCTGTTGTCAATGTTGCATGAATTTTGTTATGGTTTGTTCTTCCTTATATTATTTGTTAGATATGGTAGGTTGGAAATTGGAGTAGCATCTTTGTGTTAGTCAAAATGACATGTCGGATTTATCTGGTTTAATTGGGATTTGGATTTGAAGTACTGGGGTAGGATTTAATAAGCTTATGGCTTCTACCTATCCCTTTTCGAACAGGTTGAGTATTATGTTGAAATTTGTGTTTATTACGTTAATGATTATTTATTTATTATGTGTATGTATAT
>RJVU01053975.1:1007572-1020688 GCA_003731715.1 Anabarilius grahami
TATATATATATATATATATGTGTGTGTGTGTGTATATATATGTATATGTATATATTTTATTTTTATTTATTTATTATTATTATTTTTTTTCTTTTAAAAACTTGAGTTCGAAATAAAGACTACTACTACTACTATTACTACAAAAAATACTTAAAGTTGTGTTCTCCATAATACCATAATAACTGTCCCTTATTAAAATAAATGACTTCTCCAAAATCTTTTCAGGAAGTGTTTTCTGCAACTACAAGTAAGTGTCTTTTTAAAAAAAATATCTTTATCTTATATATTTGTCAGCTCTTTTACCATAAATTTGCATAGTAAACAACAGATTATTGAAAACAGAATTTTTGGAAATATCAATATTTAATCGTCATTAAGCCTTAAATTATCATGACCAGTGTTGGAGGTAACGTATTACAAGTAACGCAAGTTATGTAATCAGATTACTTTTTCAAATAATGGGTAAAGTAATGCATTACCTTAAAATTTACAACAAAGTTACTTTTTCAAATTAGTAACACAAGTCTCACTTGGACAAAAACAGATTCAGTATTTCTCAAAATGAATAAAAACAGTAAAATGCAAACTCAGAATATTACGCAAACCTGTAATAATTAACTATGTTAAATAATACAAATATACTTTATGTATTTAATCTCACTTTATTAGCCAATGTCTTTGCTGCTGACCTTCAATCATCCAATTCAACCATACTAATAAGCAAAAATGATTTTAGAAAAACATCACATTTGTGTTACATTTTTTGTTGTTGTTGTTGTTTTTATTGCTGCGCCCTCTACTGTACAGGCGTGAATGTGCATTTGCTTCAGCCTGAGGCTTATTCATTTCACTTTTGGTATGAAAGGGCCTTTACATTTGCCAAAAATATATATATAAAAAAATGTCATTATTAAAAAACAAACAAGCAAGCCCAGCCCAAGTGACCAAAAAGTAATGCAAAAGTAATGTAATGCATTACTTTCCACAAAAAGTAACTAACGCAATTAGTTACTTTTTTGGGAGTAACATAATATTGTAATGCATTACTTTTAAAAGTAACTTTCCCCAACACTGGTCATGACCTTGAACATAAGGTTAGTAATGGCTAATCCTAAACTCTAAAAAGGTGGAGCTTGATGACGCCTTGATTTTGTGGAATCATGGGAGGTGTTGTCTTCATGTTTACATTCGGCGGAAAAGAATCCGACGAGACTCGGGCAGAAATCATTTTAATGGATGAGTTAATGTATTAAACATTTATTAACATTACTGTAGTTTGAAGCAGGGTATGGCTGAAAGCCGTCGGAGCAGAACGAGGCCGCTGGAGCGATTGCTAATGAGAGACGAGCGCGACACACAGCTCGAGAGCAGCGGAGCTTTTATTATGCTACAGACGAGCGCTTCCGCTTCTTCTGGTCATGCGTATGTGGGGCAACGCAGCGCTGTTTATCATATTAGATACATTTGTGTGTTGAAATCTGTGATAATGCTGTTGTGTGTGTTCACTCGGCGGCTGCTATGAGACACTTGTTTCACACTGTAGTAAACTAGATCGATATTAGGCATGGTAAAACATGGAACTCACTGTAAATCAAAAAAATGAGATTCAAACAATAACACTTAATGTGTTGAGCTATATAATAATTCTGTTGATGAATGTATCCAACCAGTTGCTCACCTGTCTAATAAAACACATAATATATTAAAGCGTCTTTGGTGTTTCCATGGTTTCTACAAAATAAAACCGGAAATCGAGGGTAACGCAGGTATGATGTCATTGATAGGTGACGCACGGACAGTCGGACACGGTCCGTGTCCTGGTTAAAATTGCTTATTTCTCTGGATTTAAACATTCTTGGAAACATTTAGGATAATGTAAGTACACAAGTCAACAAAATATATAACACTGTTCTAGTGTTTTTTGGATTTTTTAAATTCAAAAATCTTACATATTATGCCTTTAACTGTTCAACTTCAAATCTTCAAAACAGAAAAAACACCCATTTTGTAGAATGACCCAGCTGGTGACATACATTACATTATGAGTAACAAATGAACAATGAGGCTTGAGTTCATTGTGCTTTTTAAAAAGCAGGGTTGATGTGAGGTAAAGGTAAAGTCTGAGAGCAGCTGAAAATAGGGCAACAAGTCTTTTGTTGTCAGTATTATGTTTCTAAGTTCCACTTCCTTGGTGATAGTTGATGAGATGGTGATAATATAAAAGGCTTGATGTCTTAAAAACATTAATGGTGCGAAATAAAATGTGATTAGTGCATTTAATACATTAACAGATGTAAATGTGTCATGATGTTGTGTGCTGCCACAAGGTCAGATATCTTGGTGTTTTCCCCGATAACCCCCTCTGAAGTGCAACCAAACTGCAACCAATGTCTGTCGACGTGCCATGTGTGTGTTTTCTATTTTGGTTGTGAAGAACTCCCCTCATCTGTCAAAGAGCTGCTCTTTTCCTGCGTGCATACTGTTATCTGATGGTTTAACTTTGTGTGGTCTCTTCTTTGTATAGCAGTGGAACTTAAACATGGTTGACTTTGTGGCTGTCTTAACCCTATATTTTTACTGTGATAAAGGGAGAATTTAAAGGGCATTATGCCCTATATATATTATTTTTTTTTTGGTCTGTCTGCATGGTAATGATACATGCTTGTTTATCTTTACGTGTGCAGACACGCACTTTTATTTGCTTTTATGATTACATACATGTCTTTTGCACGCCCCTTCTTACAAAAGTGACTCAGAAGACAGTAAACATATCACATAAGTGATAAAACACAGAAAATAAAGCTAAAAACACAAGTGCTAAGGCCTGGACCACTGTAATGTATCATTGCAAACAGTACTGATGCATTTTAAATGTAATTTTAAGCATAGCCCTAAATCTTGTGCATTGGATCATTTAAGATGAGGAATAATAAAAGGTCAGTGAGTCTGCAGTTTACTAGCACTGATAACAAGAACAATATTTGCTTATCCTGCAGGTGAGTTGAGCAAGACAAGAAGTGTTATTTATGGAAGTTTTTTGGTCACTCTTTATTTGACTGCATTCATGTTATTGTGTAAGCACATGAGTAAATATTGAGTTGAACAACAAGTAGGCCTACTTAGTATGTATAATTATTAACTTAACTACATAGACTTTGTTACAAGTACATAAGGAACATCGAGACTAGTTGTCCTACTTTTTTACTGTAGTTAATATTTCTCAGGCTGTGTTTATTTTTGATAATCATTTATAAGTCTTGGCTTCAAAAAAAGATACAGATCATTAAACACACTTTTATATTAAATGAGAGTACGTACATGGGTTAACACAAGTTGCTGTTAAACAGCGTACTATAGGCCTTCTCAGCTAAATTCAGCACTAAAACAAATATATATATATATATCTTTTTCAGAAACAGTAATATTTTGAAATATTTTTACAATTTAAAATCAATTTCACATTTTTATATATATATATATATATAAAAATGTGTGTGACCACAAAACCAGTCATAATTCGCAAGGGTATATTTGTAGCAATAGCCAACAATTATTGATTTTTCTTTTATGCCAAAAATCATGTTCCATGAAGATATTTTGTCATTTTTGTGAAAGGATATGCATTGCTAAGGACTTAATTTGGACAAAGTTAAAGGCGATTTTCGATATTTTAAATTTTTTGCACCCTCAGATTACAGATTTTCAAATAGTTGTAATTCGGCCAAATATTGTCCTATCCACAAACCATACATCAATGGAAAGCTTATTTATCCAGCCTTTAGGTTATGCATAAATCTCAATTTCAAAAAATTGACACTTATAACTGGTTTTGTGGGCCAGGATCACATATAATGTTTTTAAGTCTCTTCTGCATTTATTTGATCTCAAATACAGCAAACACAGTAAAATTTTTACAATTTAAAATAAATACAACATTTTCTATTTGAATATATTTTAAAATGCAATTTATTATTGTGTTGGAAAAGCTGAATTTTCAGCATCATAACCTTCAGAAATCATTCTATGAAATCATAATATGCCAATTTGATGCTCAACAAACATTTATTACTATTATCAATGTTGAAAATGTGTAAAAAAAAAAACAATTCTGGATTCTTTGAATAGAAAGTTCAAAAAGTTCAGCTTTTTCTGAATTTTTTTGGAAAGAAATGAATACTTTTATTCAGCAAGGATGCATTAAATTGATCAAAAGTAACAGTAAAGACATTTATAATGATATACAGTGCTCAGCGTAAATGAGTACACCCCCTTTGAAAAGTAATATTTTAAACAATATCTCAATGAACACAAAAACAATTTCCAAAATGTTGACAAGACTAAGTTTAATATAACATCTGTTTAACTTATAACATGAAAGTAAGGTTAATAATATAACTTAGATTACACATTTTTCAGTTTTACTCAAATTAGGGTGATGCAAAAATGAGTACACCCCACAACAAAAACTACTACATCTAGTACTTTGTATGGCCTCCATGATTTTTAATGACAGCACCAAGTCTTCTAGGCATGGAATCGTTGGCGACATTTTGCAACATCTATCTTTTTCCATTCTTCAAGAATGACCTCTTTTAGAGACTGGATGCTGGATGGAGAGTGATGCTCAACTTGTCTCTTCAGAATTCCCCATAGGTGTTCGATTGGGTTCAGATCAGGAGCCACTGAATCACTTTCACCCTGTTCTTCTTCAGAAATCCAACAGTGGCCTTAGATGTGTGTTTAGGATCATTGTCATGTTGGAAAAGTGCACGACGACCAAGGGCACGGAGTGATGGTAGCATCTTCTCTTTCAGTATAGAGCAGTACATCTGTGAATTCATGATGCCATCAATGAAATGCAGCTCCCCGACACCAGCAGCACTCATGCAGCCCCACATAAGGACACTGCCACCACCATGTTTCACTGTAGGCACCATGCATTTTTCTTTGTATTCCTCACCTTTGCGACGCCATACAGTTTTGAAGCCATCAGTTCCAAAAACATTTATCTTGGTCTCATCACTCCAGAGTACAGAGTCCTAGTAGTCTTCATCTTTGTCAGCATGGGCCCTGGCAAACTCTGGGTGGTCTTTTTTGTGCCTGGGCTTTAGGAGAGGCTTCTTTTGTGGACGGCACCCATGCATGCCATTCCTCTGCAGTGTATGCCATATTGTGTCACGGGAAATAGTCACCCCAGTTTGGCTTTCTACTTCTTTAGATAACTGCAGTGAACTTGCATGCCGATTTTCTTCAACCCTTCTTATCAGAAGATGCTCCTGTCAAGGTGTTAACTTCCGTGGACGACCTGGACGTCTCTGTGAGATGGTTGCAGCTCCTTCTTTTTTAAATTTTTGTACCACTTTTGCTACAGTATTCTGACTTATAAATAAAGCTTTGCTGATCTTCTTGTAACCTTCACCTTTCTGGTGTAAAGAAATGATTTTCTTTCTCAGATCTTGTGACATTTCTCTTCCATGTGGTGCCATTGCTGACAGCATGAAATGGGAAGGGGTTTTAACACCCTTTTATAGTCAACTGTCTGCTGGACACCTGTGTAATGAATAATTAGACTCACCTGTGGTTGAATTCTTGTTAAATTAGACATTTATAGTCTAAAATTTAGCTTTGCTCCAGACACTTTCAGTGGGGTGTACTCATTTTTTAAATGGACAGCACCTGAGTTATATATATGAGTGTCACAGCAAAGGGTCTGAATACTAAGGACCATGTGATATTTCAGTTTTTCTATTTTATTAAATCTGCAAAAATGTCAACAATTCTGTGTTTTTCTGTCAATATGGGGTGCTGTGTGTACAATAATGAGGAAAAAAAATGAACTCAAATGATTTTAGCAAATGGCTGCAATATAACAAAGAGTAAAAAATATAAGGGGGTCTGAATACTTTCCGTACCCCCTGTATAAATATATACACACACACACACACACACACACACACACACACACACACACACACACACACACACAGATTTTATGAATGCCATTGGACTTTGTGAGTTAACCTCTCCTCTTTGTCCTTACATGTCCTCTGTTATCAGGCAGAAAGGTCCTGTTGACCCAGCCCTGTGCTGCTTTTAGGGGGAGGGGCGCTGTCTCTGACTCAACACACTGTCTCCCAAAGGTCAAAGTTCAAACCCAATAACCTAATCCCACTGGGTTTATTTACCCGCATATCTCTGCATTGCTAAATCTCTCCTGAGTGACTTGTATCATGGACTCTCGGCCAAGCTAAACACACCCGTACGATATTGACCTCATCTCTGAAGCTCTCCCATCTCTACTTTAATTCCAAAACACAATCAGGATATCATTTGTGGTAATCATGGTTTGATCAGGTGATTGTTATCTTCTATAAGACTTCCCTATATCGAAAAAGGGAGCTTTCTTGGTACTTTCCAGGGCACTTTCACTTTTGCGTCTGTGGTAAATAACACGCTGTATTTACTTAGCTGTATTTAAGATGAGAGCTGCGGCATGAGTCATTTTGTAAAGCTGGCTTTAAAGTTTCACACTGTAGACTGCCCTTTAGTGGTTTCACTCCCTCATCCACCTTCCATAATCTCAATCATTTGCCCATGATAATCAGAGGTCTGTTGCTCTCTCTAAAATAAAACAGTCAGAGATGAAAGTCGAAAGTAGCATCAAGTAATCTCAGCATTCACACTAGCATCTAAAGAGAATGATTTTAGCATCAGCATTTAGCTTTTGTTGCTGTTTCGTATGATGTCTGTGTATTATGTAAAGACTTTTTTTATTTTGGAATAAACATGTGGTTTGCACTGAGAAAGGGTATGTGGTGCATCTTGTTTTGTACTTCATTCTGTGCGGGACTTGAGGTCACACATGAAAGGAAGTGAGATCACATCCTGCCCTATTATACCAAGTGGAAAGTGGCCTGAAAAAGAAGCCCCCAAATTTCCTTGATCATGATCATCATGATTATGGTTCAATCAGTCTTACTTGAGGTGACAAATATAAATTTCCCTCCTATTGCAAAAAAAAAAAAAAAGAACCTAAAGAAATGTCACTAAATATAGCATTACTTCATACATACCCTTGTGGAAAAACAAGTTCACTTTAGCACACTTCTAAAAATAGAACTTATTATGGAATAATATACTCAAGTACAAAAGTTAATCAAATGCATCAAGTACTTTATATGTAATTACAATGCACCAGCATGTATGAATATATTAAGTATTGTACATGAGTACATATTTACGGCCACCTAATATAAAGTGTGACCAAACTTTTTATTTGACAAGATTACAAAGTGCACTTTTTAAAAGTGTACTTAAGTCTGTTAAGAAACAGACATAAAAGTATAACTATAGGGATAGTTCACCCAAAAAAGAAAATTATCCCATGATTTAGTCACCCTCAAGCCATCCTAGGTGTATATGACTCTCTAAGATGAACACAATTAGAGTTATATTAAAACATCCTGGTTCTTCCAAGCTTTATAATGGGAGTGAATTGCGTGTTGAGTGAATTCAGTTGTGTATAAAAACCTTACATAATGAACCATTAGGTTTTTATTACCTTAGAATGAGTCATTTCTATCTACATACACCGCGGGTCCCCTTACATTGAAGCCGCCATTTTGCGCCGCCATGTTTCTACAGTAGCCCTAAATGGACAAACTGCTCAACAGAGCGCTTTTGCTTGACTGACCACTCTCTGCTGTCTCAGACGACGACATATTTGTCTTGTGTCGTCCACCGTAGCTTCTCTATATGCTTCGAAAGGGAGGGGACTGAGCTGTTGGTTGCAATTCGCAACCTCACCTCTAGATGCTGCTGCTTTAAATGAATGAATGAATGAATGAGGCATTTATATAGCGCTTTCATATGTACTGCTGTACACCCAAAGCGCTTTACAATCATATCAGGGGTCTCTCCTCATCCACCACCAGTGTGCAGCATCCACTTGGATGATGCGATGGCAGCCACAGTACAACGGCGCCGGTGCGCTCACCACACACCAGCTGTAGGTGGAGAGGAGAGAGAGTGAAAGAGCCAATTTAATTGGATGGGGATTATTAGGAGGCCGTGATTGGTAAGGGCCTATGGAGGGAATTTGGCCAGGACACCGGGGTTACACCACTACTCTTTACGAGAAGTGCCATGGGATTTTTAATGACCACAGAGAGTCAGGACCTCGGTTTAACGTCTCATCCGAAGGACGGTGCTTGTTACAGTACAGTGTCCCCATCACTATACTGGGGAATTAGGACCCACACAGACCACAGGGTGAGCACCCCCTGCTGGCCTCACTAACACCTCTTCCAGCAGCTACCTGGTTTTCCCAGGAGGTCTCCCATCCAGGTACTAACCAGGCTCAGCCCTGCTTAGCTTCAGTGGGCAACCAGTCTTGGGCTACAGGGTTATATGGCTGCTGGTAAATATACTTTTAAGATTTGAAGTTCACTTACAAGTGCACATTCATTTCAATTAAGCACACTTTTTATCACAAGTGTAAATACACATCATTCTTTTGGTAACACTTTACAATAAGGTTAATTTGTTAACATTAATTCATGTATTAACTATCATTAACCATGAGCAATACATTTTTTACTGTATTTACTAATCTTTGTTAACGATAGTTAATAAAAATACAGCAGTTCATTGTTTGTTCGTGTTAACATTTCCAACTCTTGATTGTAATGTATTAGTAAATGTTGAAATTAACATTAACAAAGATTAATAAATGCTGTAGAAGTGCAGTTCATTATTAGTTCATGCTAATGTAGTTAACTAATGAACCTTATTGTAAAGTGTTGCCATTCTTTTTAATTGTATTTTTTAGTTACTGAGTGTATATAATTCCAAACCAGTAATTTTTCTTTAGAACAACGTATAGAGTCACCAATGAATGCTGTATTTATTCATTTCTAATTTTAGATGAAATGACTCATTCTGCGATCAACATGACATCAGCAGCATGTTAGTCTAGACAGCGGTGACACCTCACATTTCTTTATCATTTAGGACACATATTCATTTCATAAAAGTATGCCAGGCTCAGCCTGAAGCTAAACAAATAGCATGCTATGCTCTGGATATTGGCAGTTCTTGGATTTCCCTTTTTCCCCCACTCTAATACAAGCAAGTCATTATTTCATTTCTTCTTGAAATGTAGTTTTGAATGCCGGATCCAATGAGGTTTTATCTGTCGTGATTTACACCACATGAATTTTATCCTCCCAAACCCTGAGGAGCATTTCTGATCTGTTTATTATTTCCTTACAGCTGAAAAAATAAAGCAAAATCATCCAAAAACCTGTCTGAATATTCCCAATTAATGTGGGTCAAAGCGTTAGTTTCTAAATGAATGTCTTATTTAAAAAGTTTCTAAATGACTGAGGATAATCAACATTGTCCACAGTGTTTATGGAGTACTTTTGGTACCAAAAGTAAATGACTGAAAGCAAGAAAGTCTTTGAAGGTTTGATTCTTTTAAATATTGCAAATATCAGTGTATTCATGCATGTAAAAGTGTTTCTAAGTGTGCGCGAGTTTCTATGTGTGCCTACAAATGGGGCAGGATGTTCTGAGGTTACTCTGTAAAGTGCAGATATCGGGCTCTATTGCTCTCTCGCACATGTTTTATCTCACTGTGGAACATGCAGAGGAGTTTATAAGCACTGTGTACTGTTTCATGTCTTGGTGCATATACATGAGCACAGACGTGCACAGCCCACAGTAATGCACAAATTTAACCCTTTCCATGCCCACATAGGAAAATCCTTTTCACTTTAACACAGTAACACCTCCTAAATCATCGCTAATGTCTTGTTTACGGGAATATGGTTCCAGCACAATGCTGCAGAGATTTTAATGTTCCAATGAAAGCTGAAACATTGTGACATACTGTATAAATATCAGCCTGCTATTTCCATTCCAGTGCTCTCTGTGTTTAGTCTGATAGCTGTGATGTGATCAGAACTCTCTGATGACGTGGCTATGGCTCACGCCAAGATGTGGAGGTCAGTGACGTACGGCGGGGGACCGGAACGTTTGGGAACATTCTGCTGGTCCATTTTGTTACACTTTATTTGAATGGTCCACTTTAGGCATTCTATTAACTATAAGTAATTTTGCAACTACATGTCAACTAACAGTCACTAGAGTTTTACTGTTAGTAGATTGTTAGGTTAGGTTTTAGGTGTTAGGGTTAGTAGAATAAGTTGACATGTAGTTGCAAAGTTGCTTATCGTCAGTAGAATGTCTGGTGGTGAGCATCAAAATAAGGTGTTAGGAGATAGTCTACTAATACTCTACTTGCTAGTTGACATGTAGTTGCAAAGATAATTAAAATTAGTAGAATGTCTAAAAGTTGAAATAAAGTGTTACCTCCATTATTAAAGGCCCACTGAAGTGCATTGGAACGCGTGGCTTTATTCACTGTGTTGACGTAATTTCCAATGAAACAGGAAGGCAGGGTGGGATATATCTAGAAGCTCCTCCCTTTTTTTCAAAATAGCCAATAGCGTTTCACCTAGATCACAGGTCGGCCAGATCCGTCAGAGCTCGTAAAACCCAATTTTCCTCATAATCTCTAACCGCTTGTCCTCCATATTGCTTTGAATGTGTCAAACGTTTTTTGGTTTCGCCGACTTGCGCGTATGATCCGCTCTATGCTATCATGTCTCTGGACCTGTGCAGACTGTGCTCACACTGCGGTGGTTCATGTGACACTAACACGAAAACTGACTTAATTTGCGCCAATGGAAATGAATCGTTCCTTATCCTATATATAGTGCACTATGTGCCATTCACCATGTAGAAACTAGTAAATGTGTGAACAAGTGACCGATTTCAGCCGCAGCTTTAGCATCTGTTTATAGTGTAGGAGGGGGCGGGACTTCAGATTCTAGAGAGCATTTGATTGGACAGAAGATTTGATGAGAAACTGAAGTCTACGATTATGTCATAAAAATCTGTGATCCATTTTAGCGGAAGTGAGAGACTGTAAGTTTTGAATGCTTATACACTGCAAAAAATGCTGTTCTTACTTAGAATTTTTGTCTTGTTTCTAGTCAAAATATGGTAAAGTTCTTAAATCAAGAAGTATTTTCTTGACAAGTAAAAATTATTTTCTTGTTTTTAGGGAAAATAAGTCAAAATTAAGTGAGTTTTTCCTTAAAACAAGCAAAATAATCTGCCAGTGGGNCATAAAAATCTGTGATCCATTTTAGCGGAAGTGAGAGACTGTAAGTTTTGAATGCTTATACACTGCAAAAAATGCAAATAGCAAATAGCAAAATAATCTTATATCAAACCAAAAATAAGCTATATAATCTTGTTTTCAGTTTGGATTAAGATTATTTTGCTTACCCCACTGGCAGATTATTTTGCTTGTTTTAAGGAAAAACTCACTTAATTTTCACTTGTTTTTCCTAAAAACAAGAAATTAATTTTTACTTGTCAAGAAAATACTTCTTGATCTAAGAATTTTTAGATATTTGGACTGGAAACAAGACAAAAATTCCAAGTAAGAACAGCATTTTTTGCAGTGTATCTCCTAAATGCAAATTTTGTCATTGTTTTTGGAGCGCACTAGATTATTCATAACCTTAAGGCTAACATATTTATACTGAAAGCTAAAAAACTTAAATTTTGATTTGAGGTGGACTTTAAATCTGTGAAGCATTTTGATCAAACAGGTGAAAAAAAACAGGTATTTTGTAGTTTGAACAGCAATAAAAGGACAGAGTTCTGAATAAACGGATTCAACATTATCCAAAAAGTAGTTGTAGTACTCGAGACTGGTCTTAAGACCATTTTTTTGAAGGTCTTGTCTCAGTCTCAACCGGAAGTCAGTCTTGTCTTGGTCTCCAAGTGTACTCGGGATTTTATCTCAAGGCCGGTCAAGACCACAACTGTGAGGATATCACTGAATTGCTGTTGCATGTGATTGCAACCAATAACTGATTTCTAATGTGATTTCTTTTGTTACTGTGGTGCTGGGTTCAACATCAATGCAGGATTGTCTCAAAAAAAATATATAATTGCAAAAAAAAAAGTACTTGTATGAGATTTTTATATTGTAACATAGGATATAATTAAGCAATATCACAAAAGCAAGAGAGCTGTTTTCTCGAACATGAGCACGATTGTAAATGTGATATTGATTTTATACAAATGTTCAATAAACAAGAAGTTAATATTAAGTGACACAATTTTAGACAGAAGTTTTTGCTCTTTCAGCAACTTGTTTAGTTACTAAATGAATCAGCTGCTTTGAGCAAATCGGTTGAATAAATTATTCCGTGATTCACTCAAGTTTCATAAAAGTAGACCATTATTTTATTTTTCCATAATATTTTTATATTCAAATGTTATTTTTATAACATTAATCTCAACATTATTTATGCAGGTGTAATTGTACCAATTCAGATGCAACTTCTGTTCCACCTCTGCAACACAAAGATGAATGTTATTGTTAGTGATTTGATTGGTAACAGCTCTATAGTGTCTTATTAGTCTAATTGTATTTTTTGATTAAATATAAGACTAATAATAATATAAGATATAATATAAAAATATTAGATCTTTTAGATCCATTTGAGGAGTGCTGGTCTGATCTTGGTCTCGGTTTAGGTGGTCTTGACTACAGCACTACCAAAAAGTGTGGGCATAGATTGAATTTGAAAACGAAATTAGATTTATTCAGATTAATGGTTGATCATTATGCGTTTTTAAATGACAAATCATCAAAACTTTACATTCACCCCCAGGACTGAATATTTGGCTACATCCTTCCTCACCAGTATTACCTTTCCTAGCCAAGGCCGGGCAGACTGAGCAATCTTTTGCTCCCTGTGTTTGTTCAGCAGGGTGATTACGGGAAGCGCCCGGATAAGTGGGTTTAAATAGAGCCGGAGTGACTCCTTAGGGAATTTGTTAATGATTTAAAGAACCCAAAAACAAGTCCTGGGAAACAGACTGGTATTTATACAGCTCCTCAGATTTGTTTTCATCATCATAATGCATTATATGTTGTAACTGTGTTAAATGTGGAATCATTTCTCATACTTTTAAACTTGTTTTTGTTCTGGCTAACTTTTTCATGTTTTCCATGCTAAAAGT
>RJVU01053975.1:1032033-1057598 GCA_003731715.1 Anabarilius grahami
TATAAAGTCAGAATTGTGAGATATAAAGTCAGAATTGCGAGTTATAAAGTCAGAATTGTGAGATATAAAGTCAGAATTGCAAGTTATAAGAATTGTGAGAAAAATTGTTTATATCTCGCAATTCTGACTTTATTTCTCACAATTGTGAGGTTATATCTCAGAATTCTGACATTATTTCGAGTTTATATCTTACAATTCTGAGAAAAGAAGTCAGAATTGTGAGATTAAAAAGTCGTTATTAACTTTAATATTTTTATTCAGTGGCGGAAACAAGCTTCCATAGGTCTCTGACCAAGTCAATTCAAAGTTAGCAAAAACACTCCTCTCGCCTCTTCTCTGCTTCTCATAGAGAGTTTGAGTCAATGTGTTCCATCTGCCTGAGCTGTAATACTCGAGGGAGTGTTGAATTCAAACTTTTAGCAAAGCTTCTTGGCCTGCTGCCCTTGTTTGTACCAGCTCCAAACGTCTCTCTTCAGCACCCTCCTCCCTTCTCCTCTCTGGCTCCTTTTATTTGTGTAATTTGTGGAAAAACCATAAACAGTTGTGTATGATTTGTGGAAAGGGACTTAAGAGGGGACAGAGCTCACGGAGAGAGAGAGAAAGTGAGCGAGGGCCTGTCATTGTGAGGCTGTGCATGTGTGCTCAGGACTGAGAGGATATAATGTATTTATGGGGGTATCTAGGGGATGTTCAGGCCCCATGAAGGTACCATGAGGCTCATAATGACTTCATCTGTTGAGTGTGTGACAGTTTTATTTGGCTTTGTTACAAATCTGGGTCAAATCTCATTTTCATTTTCAAGTGACAGCACTCTTTGTTCAGTCATCCTGTGTTCACCTGTAGCTCCATTGAATTATAGAGACAGTAAAAGTAAATGCTGCACCAAGAAATCACATAAATCATCACATGATTCATATGAATCGACATGATTCATGCCAGTGTTCCCGCACTGAAAAGTAATTATACTGGGTGCATATCAATTGTCATGGGGAGTATATGGGTGTTTTTTCAATTATGGCCTTTTTTTGGACTTTATAAAACACATTTTTCACACTCTCACCAGTTTATTTCATTTGTTCATTAACCATGAACATACATACACAGGACAATTCCTTCATTTTTTACATTATTAAGTCATAAATATGTCCACCATAGTGTCATTTCCATGTCGAAAATGACAGGAAATGACAGTGGTGGCAATGATATTTTGAATGTTTCTGGAATAAAATGTCACATTCTTTGGTCTTGCTAAGGTTAATTTCATACCTAGCATTTTATGTATTCTAAATACACACAATTAAATTATATTTTCACACTTTCTGAATAATTATAGCTTGACTGGAAGTAACACACGATAAAAATATACTCACACTTGATATTTCATTGTTTTCTTCGCACATCACATTTCATATTTCATCTCAAGCCTATGGAAGCTTGCTTCTGCCACTGAATAAAAAATTTAAAAAGGTAATTGCAACTTTTTATCTCACAATTCTGACTTTTTTTCTCAGAATTGCATGATAAAGTTGCAATTGCATGTTATAAAGTAAGAATTGCGTGATATAAATTCAGACTTTTTTTTTCAGAATTGCGAGTTTATATCTCGCATTTCTTGCCAGAGACCTATGGAAGCTTGTTTCCGCCACTGAATAAAAAATAAAAGGTAATTGCGACTTTTTAATCTCACAATTCTGACTTTTTTCCCACAATTGCGAGTTTAAATGTCAGAATTGCGAGATATAAACTCACAATTGCGAGTTATAAACTCAGAATTGCGTGACATAAAGTCACAATTCTGAGAAAAAAGTCAGAATTTATATCTTGCAATTCTTACTTTATAACATGCAATTCTTTTCTCGCAATTCAGATTTTATAACTCGCAATTGCGAGTTTATATCTGAGAAATACAATTCTGCGAAAAAAATCAGAATTGCGAGATATAAACTCGCAATTGTGAGGAAAAAAGTCAGAATTGCGAGTTTATATAGCTTTCCTGTAGCTCAGTGGTTAGAGCATGGCACTAGCAATGCCAAGGTCATGGGTTCGATCCCAGGGATTGCACATACTCTGATACAAATGTATAGTATTATGCAATGTAAGTCGCTTTGGATAAATGCGTAAATGTAAATATACTGAGAAAAAAAGTCAAAATTATGAAATGTAAACTCGCAATTGTGAGGGAAAAAAAGAGAGAATTGTGAGATTAAAAATTCTCAATTACCTTTTTTATTTTTTATTTAGTGGCGGACACAAGCTTCCATGCAAGCCTGATCTTCACTGCACCTATAAGAGCAAAGTTTATTGTGGGCATACTGTGGGCATATCACACAATACATATTAAAATGGGTAAACTCTTAAAATAAATTTTTTTAGAACCTTTTGTATTTTTAGAGTGGGTTATAGTTGTTTGGGTTAGCAAAACATGTAATAATTATATTTTATGATGGATTTTTATAGTTTAGGAAAGTCTGGGTCTTGCTTCATGCACTAAAAAGAAAGTTAGTTTTGATAAAAACCATCCCATGAGACATGAAAGTGCACAAAGTTGAAGAAACATATACAATCAGGCCAAAGGGCACAGCAGTGTACCTTAAAATATCACTCCACAGGAAATGGACTTGGAAGTTTTCAGCACTTCACAGATGCGTCCAGCTTGCAAAGCAATTATTATTATGTTTTTGAATGTGCTCTGATTTAGCAGAAGTGTGTGTTTGTGCGTGTTACTGTATACATAAGGCCTTGTTTGTGTCAGTCAAGAGAAGTGAAATACTGATGAAAAGCAGAAGTGACCACATTTGAGAGGCTGTTGACGATGTTGTCATGTGCAACTTGTCACTCCCCCGAAACACACGTACGATTCACGCTGAGTTTGGTGGCTGTCTTGAGTGTGTGTCGAAACTGGGGTCCTGACCTCTGTGTTTAGACATTGCAGTAGAGGTGGTGATGACAGTGTGTGCTCAGAGAGGTCAAAGGTTACGCTGGGGAGTGGTTGCTCAGAGGGAGGGGTGCTGATAGAGACGCCACAAACTCATCTGTCATACTTCACTGTGACCTGGCTCGCTGCCTTTTGGCCATTGTTTACATTTGTGTGAGTTAGGGTGTGTGTGTATGTGTATTCATTGGATTAGTCTCACTGATTGTGTCTCTCTCTTCTTACACAACAGTCTGATAATACAGATCCATTGTAACAATAATACTATGCCTGAATACTCCAATTTCACTATTAGTGTATTGCTGCTATTTCTACGTTTATGTTTACAAAGGATTAGTTCACTTTCAAATAAAAATGACCCCAAGCTTTACTCAAGCTTAAGCCATCCTAGGTGTATATGACTTTCTTCTTTCGGATGAACACAACCGGAGATATATTAATAAATATCCTGATGTATCAGAGCTTTAAAATGGCATATAGTGCCATAGTGCCTCCATCCACATCCATCCATCATAAACGTACTCCACACGGCTCTGGGGGGTTAATAAAGGCCTTCTGAAGCGAAGCGATGCGTTTGTGTAAAAAAAAAAAAACCCGCAATGCATCACTTCGCTTCCTGACTCCTTCCAAAACATGCAAGCTGCCCATACCGTATGCACTTATGCACCCCCATACCATCAGAGATGCTGGCTTTTGAACTGAACGCTAATAACACGCTAGAAGGTCTCCCTCCTGTTTAGCCCGGAGGACACGGCGTCTGTGATTTCCAACAAGAATGTCAAATTTGGGCTCGTCTGACATTAGAACACTTTTCCACTTTGAAACAGTCCATTTTAAATGAGCCTTGGCCCACAGGACACGACGGCGCTTCTGGACCATGTTCACATATGACTTCCTTTTTGCATGATAGAGCTTTAGTTGGCATCTGCAGATGGCACGGCGGATTGTATTTACCGACAGTGGTTTCTGGAAGTATTCATGGGCCCATTTAGTAATGTCATTGACACAATCATGCCGATGAGTGATGCACTGAGGGCCCGAAGACCACGGGCATCCAATAAAGTTTTTCGGCCTTGTCCCTTACGCACAGAGATTTCTCCAGTTTCTCTGAATCTTTTGATGATGTTATGCACTGTAGATGATGAGATTTGCAAAGCCTTTGCAATTTGTCATTGAGGAACATTGTTTTTAAAGTATTCCACAATATTTTTATGCACTGATTCACAGCTCTGCCCATCTTTACTTCTGAGAGACTCTGCCTCTCTAAGACATCCCTTTTATTGCTAATCATGTTACAGACCTGATATCAATTAACTTAATTAGTTGCTAGATGTTTTCAAACTTTTCAAAATTTCTTGCTTTTTCAGCCATTTGTTGCCCCCGTGCCAACTTTTTTGAGACCTGTAGCAAGCATCAAATTTGAAATGAGCTCATTTAGTGGATAAAAGTGTAACATTTCTCAGTTTAAACATTTGTTATGTTATCTGTGTTCTATTGTGAATAAAATATTAGCTCATGTGATTTGAAAGTCTTTTAGTTTTCATTTTATTCAAATAAAAAACGCCCAACATTTCTGGAATTCGGGTTGTATTATATTATAATGAAGAGAGTCTTTGGTCAGTTCATGTGAAGACTAAGTGTAAATACTATTTTTGACACATTCGGGATTGATAACAGTCCCAACTCCGGAGGTGCTTTGTCAGGCCACATAAACTTTACTCCTTCCACATGGAACTATGTCAGCATATAGAAGTTTGGGATCACTGCAATCCACATGTGAACAAGCAATCATGAATACACTGGAGCAACCACAAAACTCAAACAGTGCATGACATATGAGGTGAAGAGACATAATCATGAAAGCGTAATCACAAAAGCGAAGTCCATTATATAAACAATCCCAACAGATAAACTGACAAAAGAGATGCAGTTATACCAAATATGGATAATGGAGGTGTTTTTGGGTCCAAAAAACAAAAACAAAAAACATTAATATGGAACATTGAGTAGGTTGATATGAACAGAAAATTTACCATTGGCAGTTTTAGTTTTCTTTAGCATTACATCTTTTGTGTTTTTCTTTCTTTGTTATGCTGTTTTTTCCACTCATTTGCTGTACAATTTTCTATCACTAATAATTCAGTTGCTTTAGGCATGTATGTTGTTTGCCCTGCAAAGAAGCATCAAACACTGCCAACTACTGTCAATATCCTGAATTACACCATCCTACTGCTGGGCTTAAAGTTGCATATTAACCAGTATCTATAAATGATCAACAAGCAAAACAAATTACAAGCCATTTAAAACACACACTTGAACTTTGCCCTATATATTTTAGCCTAGCATTAGCATATTAACATACTACAAGCACAGACCAATATAAGAACATGACAGAGGGTAAAGCAGTGATCCGACCTGCAGAAGGGCTCAGTGTCAGTGTGTGTTGGTATGTGGGGGAGGGAGAAACAGACACTGAGGCAGGACTGAGCAGGATGGCGCTCCAGGGTGTGTGCTGACATGAGAGTGATAGCTGAAGAGAAGTGTAGATGTGTGATGGAGCACGTGTGATAACAGTTTAAAGTGTCGACTGTGATTCGGACAGCGTGGTGTTGAGATAGGACCTCTCGGTGAACTGTGGGTTCATTTAGCAGGGAATGATGGAGAGGTCACGGCAGATAAGGAAAGTCTAGTGATTTTTAACTTTTGGTGCCTCAGAAAGTGGCGTTTTGATATATTTTGATGGTATAAGCATTAAATGAAGCAAAGTTTTGTGAGTGTGAAACATTTTTGTAATGCCTGTTTAATACAACAAGTTTCGGGGCTTATAATGGAAGCTTGCTTCTGCCACGGAATAAAAAATTAAATCTCACGATTCTGACTTTATAACTTGCAATTGCAAGTTTGTATCTTATAAAGTCAGAATTGCGAGTTTTAAACTTGCAAGAAAAAAAGTCAGAATGTGAGAAAAAAAGTGAGAAAAATGTGAGAAAAACTCTGAATTGTGAGATAAAAAGTTAAAATTTTACAATTGTGAGTATATTTCTTGCAATTCTGACTGTTTTTCTAAGAATTGTGAGAAATAAACTTGCAATTTTAAGAAAAAAAATCTGAATGTGAGAAAAAAAAGTGAGGAAAAAGTCAGAATTGTGAGATAAAAAGTTACAATTCTTTAATTGTGAGTATATATCTCACAATTCTGACTGTTTTTCTCACACCGCAAAAAATACTTTTCTTACTTGGTATTTTTGTCTTGTTTCCAGTCCAAATATCAAAAAAATTCTTAAATCAAGATGCATTTGCTATATAAGTAAAATGGCATAAGATATTATGTCAAAATTATCTTCCAGTGGGGTAAGAAAAAAAATTATTCTAATTCAAACGGAAACAAGATAATTTTTCTTACCACATTGGCAGATAAGTTTGCTTGCAGATAAAATCACTTTTCTTTTTTACTTGTCTAGTAATGCAGAATTTGTAGATATTTGGACTGGAAACTAAATACTAAATACTAAGTAAGAAAAGCATTTTTTGCAGTGCAAAATTGGAAGATATAAACTCGCAATTCTATGAAAAAAGTTAGAATTGTGAGATAAAAAGTAGCAATTAGCTTTTTTATTTTTTATCCTGTGGCAGAAACAAGCTTTCATAGCTTATTTTACTAAATTATTCATAATATATTACTATTATTATTTTATAGTTTAACATTCTGTTTCAACCTTCCGATCTTCATCATGCTCTACAGTAGCTTTCAGGGTTGGGGTCAATGTTCTGTCACCTAAGATGATTTCTGTTTGAGATTTAGTGATAAAATTACAGTCTGAATTGAACTTCAAGAGTTCATAAATTTGGTGATTTAAGTGTAGTGACCCCATGAGGACAGGACAGGTGTTGTTACCTCCCTAAGGCCCGTCTCTGCTGCCATAGCGCTCAGGGTCAGGGGTTAATGGAGCCGAGCGGTGCTAGGCCTCCATCCTGTGATTCACTGAGTGTGGATTTAGTAAACAGTGAAGCTGTCACAGCAGATTAACACAAGGAGAGAGAGAGAGAGAGAGAGAGCATGAGGGGCTAATGGCTTCCTCACCAGCCATGAAACTATCTCCACCTCTGTACAAGACAACTTGGGTTATGAGAGTTTAAGTAAGAAATAGAGAGAAAGAAAGAGAACAGAAAAGAGAAGTAAGAGAAAGGGATGAGCTTAAAGAAAGAGAACTGCTTATGCTTCTTTCCCGTATTCTACAATCAGATGGCAAAAAAGGGCAAAGATTAAACATTACCGTTCAAAAAATTGAGGTCAGCAAGAATTTTTTTGTTTTTGTTTTTTTGTGGAAGAAATTAATGTTGTTATTCAGCAAGGATATAAAAAATGATCAAAATTGACAGTAAAGATTTTGCACTGTTACAAAAATATGTATATTTTTTTATTCAATTTTAATTGTACATTTCATAGAAATGCTGTTGTTTTGAACTTTCGATTCATCAAAGAATCATGAAAAGAATTCAACAAAAATATTAAGCAGCTCAACTGTTTTCAACATTGATAATAATTAGAAATGTTTCTTGAGCAGCAAATCAGCATATTAGAATAATTACTGAAGGATCATGTGACACTGAAGACTGGAGTAATGATGCTGAAAATTCAGCTTTGATCACTGGAATAAATTACATTTTAAAATATATTCAAATACAAAATAGTTGTTTTAAATTGTAATAATATTTCACAATATTACTGTTTTTACTGTATTTTTGATCAAATACATGCAGCATTGGTGAGAATAAGAAACTTCTTTCATTTACATTTTGATGGTCCATAATTATTTAAGCACACTGCATTTTTACACTTTCTAGGGTATTATGGGATTTATTCAGTTGCTCAGGTCTTCTGAGTGTGATGTATTTCAGTATTTAAAGGCAGTTTGCTTCAAAAACATTTTATGTTATGCTGGTTGAAAGTCTCTTCACATCCCGATAGCAATCACTAAATTAAGTGGTCTAAATGTATTTATATGTATTTATATCGTCTGTGGAAGGCCAGGACCAAAAAATGTTCATTCAATCATATCCCTCGGTTCTTTAATTAAGGTTTTTGAGGAAAACATTCCAGGATTTTTCTCCATATAGTGGACTTCAACAGTTACCAATGGTTCAAAGGTCTAAATGCCAGTTTCAGTGCAGCTTCAAAGAGCGCTACATGATCCCAGACGAGGAATAAGAGTCTTATCTAGTCACTAAAAAAATAAAAATAAAAAAAACAATTTATTTACTTTTTAACCACAAATTCTCGTCTTGCACTGCTTTGCCATGTGCCACGCATTACATAATCACTTTGGAAAGATCAATGAGTAATGTGACATAGGCAGAAATACTACACTCTAAAAAATGCTGGGTTAAAAACAACCCAAGTTGGGTTGAAAATGGACAAGCCCAGCGATTGGGTTGTTTTGACCCAGCGGTTGGGTTAAATGTTTGCCCAACCTGCTGGGTAGTTTTATTTAACCCAACAATTGTTTACAAATTACTATATGTCTGGCTTAAAATGAACCCAAAATAGGTCGGAAATTAAAAATCAGACTCCTAATTACTAGAGTCAACAATAATAATCAAAAAGATGAGCATTTATTAATAAGCAATTTAATAAATGTTTATTGTTTAAATATTATTCAAAAAAAGTATTAATAAATGTTTGTTTATTAAACATATTAATAAATGTTAATTTCCAACATATTTTGGGTTCATTTTAAGCAAGAAATACAGTAATTTTTAAACAATATTTGGGTTAAATAAAACTACCCAGCAGGTTGGGCAAACATTTAACCCAGCCGCTGGGTTAAAACAACCCAATCGCTGGGTTTGTCCATTTTCAACCCAACTTGGGTTGTTTTTAACCCAGCATTTTTTAGAGTGTACGGCAGGTTGAAAAACTCATCCGACATATTTGTTTGACCTTTTTGTGTAAAGGGCGTTTGACTTAGTCTTTGCACATTTACTTTGTAGACACTGGATCAGTACTTCCGCCTACATCCCACATGACCTTTCCAACATGATTACGTAATGTGTGGCACATCGCAGAGCAGTGCAAGACGAGAATTTGTGGTTAAAGAGTATATAATTTTCTTTTTTTTTTTGAAGATGGCTGATCGTTTCGCTAGATAAGACCCTTATTCCTCGTCTGGGATCATGTAGAGCTCTTTGAAGCTGCACTGAAACTGACATTTGGACCTGCAACCCGTTGGTAAGTGTTGAACTCCACTATATGGAGAAAAATCCTGGAATGTTTTTCTCAAAAACCTTAATTTCTTTTCGACTGAAGCAAGAAAGACATAAACATCTTGGATGACATGGGGGTGAGTAAATTATCAGGAGATTTTAATTCTGAAGTGAACTAATCCTTTAAGTTATGTTTATGTTCATGCTTGACACATTGAAGTTTAATAAAACAGGCTTCAAAACCCAAACCCTCATTATTAACAATTGTAATAGTGATGCTTACCTTAGCAAACATGGCTAATAATCAGAAACCACTACCTGATTTATATCTGTTTTTCCACTCATACAATGCACACGCATGTACGCATCTCTAGACACGGAACATCATAAATGTCAGAGCACACCAGCACACCCACTTTCCGTGGTACTCAGTAGCTGTTCTCAGTAAACTCGGAGCAGCTGTCTGTCAGTGCGGCTCAGGTGAGAGTGTGTATGGCTGCAGGCCTGCGTATAAAGGAAGCTATTGAATGTCACTCGCAAAACTCTGACTCATGCGTGATGCTTTCAACACACCTGAGAAAAGAGGGGGTGCGAGAGGAAGATAGAAGTGATATGAGAGTAATGTTTTTTTCATTCCTCTGAGGATCCTGAAACAACCCAACCTTTCATGTGACACCTCAATTCCAGCACTGTGGAGCATAAAGTTACTTCGAAAAGACATAAAACATAGTGGAATGCAGTGAGTAATGTAATTTAATGAAGGTCCCAGCTATTTCCTTGTGCACATGAACACACATACACACACAGACGGAGCTGTCAGTTAGCCAGCAGGGATCAAGCCCTATTTTTTCACTGCTTTGTCCAATAGCCCCTATTGGACTTGATGTACAATGGGAGCGATGCTTTGATCCTAATGGGGCCGAGCGCACATTCAACCCTTCCTCCCCCCAAAAGCTCTCTTTCTCTTCGCCTTGACCTTCACCTTCTCAATGAGCCACAGAACACCATAAATGAGAAGGGGCGAAGGAACAGCACAGTTAAGGTATGAAAGAGAACCGGAAAAGAGGGAATGAGAGATACTTTAGTTGGAAGTGATGTCATTAAATGGAAGAATGTACCTGTGAATGCTCATGTTGCTTTTCCCACATTCCTGTAGGAATGAAAAAACACAAGTGAAATCTCTTTAATATCTCAGATGTTTTTCCATAGAAAGTCATAGAGATGCAATGGAGTTCTCCTGCTGTGTTTTTCCTGAGAAAAAGACCTTAGTGATCTCATGTGTCGGGTTTCTGAAGAGATCTCAATAACGTCTCAAACGTGCTCTGATTTGCCCAAATGTGATTTTCGCAGCAACTTCTTCCAAGACCAGATGATCTGCTCTACACTTTCCACATTGATTTATAGCTCTATTCTCTTACTGTATGTCTACAGTAATCACTTATTTGTGTATACAGTCAAAAAGCAAACATTGTATTATATTTCACCATAAAATACTGTAAAATGTATGGTTTTGGAAGTAAAAAAAATGCTTTATGCTTACCAAGGCTGCATTTATTTCATTAGAAACACAGTAAAAACAGTAATATTGTGAAATATTTAAAATAACTGTTTTCTATTTGAATATATTTTAAAATGTAATGTATTCCTGTGATTGCAAAGCTGTATTTTCAGCATCATTACTCCAGTCTTCAGTGTCACATGCTGCTTAATATTTTTTGGAAACTGATTTTTTTTTTCAGTATTCTTTGATAAATAGAAAGTTCAAAAGCTTTTATTTGAAATATAAATCATTTGTAACATTATAAATGTCTTTGCTGTCACTTTTGATCAGTTTCATATGGAAGCTTGTTTCCACCATGATATAAAAATAAAAAAGAAATTGTTACTTTTTATTCAGCAAGGGCACATGAAATTATGGAAGCTTGTTTCGCCACTAAATAAAAAAGGTTTTATCTCACATTTCGGACTTTCTTTCTCAGAATTGCGAGATATAAACTCACAATTGACCCTTCGCCGGGATTTTAGACAAGCGATCTAACCAATCATAACGCCGAATCCGCCATTTTGTGTGATAAAGCAGTCAGGAGTTAGAAGATTAACCTCGGTGGAGTTGAACTTGAAAAATGGTCTGTACTGACGTCTTTCCGCGTTTGAAACAACATTCCTTCTGATGTTCATTCATGTTTATTTGATGCTATAAATTAACTGGTAGGAAGAGATGATCAGTTCACGAGCCGCTTGAGCTGAGGTGCTCTGTCATGACACATTAAAGAGCTACAAAACGGTTTTTATTGTTCGAATTTCTTTAAAAATTACACAGTTTGAAAGCTGAGACTTTGTTTAATATCATAAGTAACCTGCTCTGTCTTGTCTGTCGACGTATTGTCAGTGTCCTCTTTGTTCCGCAATGTATTTTTCACTCTATGTGGTGTGACAGCACCATGGCTTGCCATACAAAGCAACAGTAACTAAGGGGGGTGGGTCATTGCGAAGGGGTCAATTGACCGCTCACAAAGACCCGCCCCCTTTAGTTACTGTTGCTATGTCCGACAAGCCGACTCACGCCACACATCATGTTGTCATGCAGTGAAAAATACAAAGTGGACACTGACAACGTATCGACAGACAAGACAGAGCAGGTTACTTTTATTTTGAAACAAAGTCTCAAATTTTTAAATTTGGTCATTTTTAAAGAAATGTAGACAATAAATACCATTTTGTGGCTCTTTAATGTGTCATGACAGATCACTGTAGTGCCTCAGTTCAAGCGGCTCGTGAACCGATCATCTCTTCCTACTAGTTCATTTATAGCATCAAATAAACATGAATGAACATCAGAAGGAATGTTTTTTAAAATCACGGAAAGACACACCATTTTTCAAGTTCAAGTCCACCAATGTTAATATCTAGCGTTAGCATCAGTTCTGGCAGGTCACGTCAGTCAAGCTCACATCAGCTGACTCCCAGGTGACTCACGTCTACCTGTAGGAATAGGACACCTATCACAGCATCTATATATAAGCTCCTCAGTATTATCAGCAACTATTGCATTTCTCAGGAGCAAATTACCCTCCTCCATCCCCAGCGCCTCCTCTCTTCAGTCAGGATTGGCCTTACTATTCCCCTGAATCAGATAAATTCTTGAAATATGTGTACATGCTAAATTATGACATTTAATGATATCTGCATATGTTGGTCCTTTTCTGTTTACCCTAGGGGGTTTATTGCTGCTCTCCCTGTTCTTATCCATGCTAGGCTGCATGGATGCGCAGGGATTTCTTGCCCAGAACAGAACCATACTGCCAATACAAACTCTATGCATTATCAATCATATTTGACGATAGTGGTCCTGACAGAACTACTAACTCCCCTGACTGCTTTGTCGGACAAAATGGCTGATTCGGCGTTATGATTGGTTAGATCGCCTGTCAATCAAACTCCTGGCGAAGGGTCAATTGCGAGTTAGAAAGTCAGAACTGCGTGATATAAACTCACAATTCTGAAATTTTTCTCACAGTTGCGAGTTTATATCATGCAGTTCTGACTTTATAACTCGCAAGTCTGACTTTATAACTCAATTGTGAGTTTATATTTTGCAATTCTGAGATAAAAAGTCGCAATTACCTTGTGGTGGAAACAAGCTTCCATAATTTCATGTGCCCTTGCTAAACAAAAAAGCAACAATTTCTTAAAAAAAAAAATTTATTTACTTTACATTAAAATATGAGCCACCTTACTGTGAAAAACAGTAAAAAGACCACAATTCCAGAAGTTTCTGCATGACACATCACATATGATTATATTTTACTTTTTGTTAACAGTTAAGTACATTAGGGTGTTTGTGTGGTACATTTTATGTTGTTTAGTTAATCCATAATTCCATTATTTTAGTGTCATTTGTGTTATTAGTTAGGCAAAATCCCTTCTTGAAAAATCACAGTTTTTTTATTGTGAATTTCTTGCAACCACGATCTTGATCTCAAGTCAAGTCATTTATATAGCGCTTTTTACAATACAGATTCTTCTTTTAAAGCAGCTTCACAGTGATAACCGGAAAATTAATGGACAGAGATTTTGGCTTTACAGCAGCTCTAGAAAAAAGTTATCATCGAGCTAAAGTACGTTTTGATTGAATTGTTGTAAAAATCGTTAATTATTAACTATGGGGCCGCTTAAATGACACCTTTTTAACTGAAAACAGAAGACTTTTAATGCGTTCTTGTTGTTCATTTATGTGTTTAGTCTATAAGTATGCGTGTTTTAATGTGTATGTGCGCAGACATGTATGTATCACTAAATTACTTGTCTGGCCCGCATAATACAGAATTATTAGTCATTTCCGCGGATCCATGCAAACTCCTCTATTTCATCTGAACAGCATTAGAATAAATTGATGTAATGACATGAAATCTACTTAAAATCCTGCTCTTTCCTTGTCTCTGATGGGGGAACTCCCATAAATCCTACATTAGCAATGGACGGGAAGTTTTTTAATCTCCGAGGGACCATACCTAGCGATGGTGAACACAAGATGCTTTGGTGCCGAGTGCCAGCACTGAGCCTTCAGCCGAAGTGGGCCTTCTTTCACTTCGTTTTCTTTCTCTCCCTCCCTTCCTTTGGCGGGATTTCGGAGCCGCAGCTGCCCCTCTCTCCTCCAGTATCCCAATGCTTCAGTGAGTCTATATAGAGCCACACTGGGTCGGCAGAGCGGGGCATTGTTTCGCCTGCCTGGCTCTTCGCCAACACCTTGCCCGGCTTTTGGTAAGCTTGTCTAGTTCCAACTCCCAACCTTTTCTTCTCTTTCTTTTTCTCCCCTTTTTGGCCTAGCTCCTCTCTTCTTTCTTCCTTTTTTGTCCTTTCTTTTCAGCCAAGCTTCTTTCTCCTTTCTTCCCTGCAGTGTGGAGCTGGTGAATATTTATTGATGCTGCAGGTATTGTGAATGGTGAATGGACCGTGTACAGGAGAGGAGGGATGTGGGAGACTGTGGGAGAATTCTGAATGAACAATAAGCTTCCCTTTAAGAATGGAGAAAACACAGCGAGCTTCAGATTCGGGCTGCTAGTCTATGCTTGTCTCATTCAGGCCGGCTCTCTATTAACAACCTCTTTCCCCTCACTTACTCATTATTTCCCCCCTCATTCTTGTCCATTATAAGCGTGATGAAATATGTTCACCCGGGCCGTGTCTCCTCGGGGCAGCTCAAATGAATGAACTGCGATCAAGTGGATTTTTCTTCCCCCTTCACATCCTTGTTCGTCACTCAGGGGTACAATAGCTCAGCCCGCCACCCCAGGCCTTCTTAAGGCAAAATCCGTCTAACCGCCCTCTTCCAAAGGGTTGGAAATGGTTAGCTGTTCCATTCTCAACCCCCACGGCTCCGCTTCACACCTGAGGTAAACACGGGCGACTAATGGACCCGCATTATCAGGTGTCACAGACAAGAGAGATGTATTAGGTAACAAAGACAAAAAAGGAAGCCCTTACACAACATTTTAGCTTAAAACAAAGGTGCTCAAGAAAACTCGCCCCATGAAAGCGTTCTGAGATCTCAGTCCTGTTTTACGTTATGGGTTTTGTTTTCCTTACATTCTATATGAGAAGATATGACAAATTTAGTTTGAAATGCCAGTAAATCGAGCATAGAATGTTATTGACATGGTTTCTGAGAACTTGTGAGTCATGCAATTGATGCAAATGATTGCTCATGAACGTGTAAGGGTTGTGAAATTAATTACAAAACCACTGAAATGTATACTTTGTATAACAGCCCTCAGATTAACATCAGGCCAAATATTACTTAATAGATGACTGATATGTATATATTATCATATCAACCAATTAGTGGTTTGTAACATGCTCACGTTACTGGCAACGTAATTTGATATTTATTAAATTTATTGCACATAACATCCAAAGCCTTAAAATGTTGTATCTTTTCTTAAAGATTTTAGAGCAACTTTAAGCTTGTTTTAAGGGGAATTATTATAATTATTATTATTATTATTGTTGTTGTTGATAATACTAATAATTCATTCATTTTACGAATAAATAAATACATAAATACATAAACAAATGAATATCTGTTCTTAAAGAAGTTGAAGGGGAATTATTATTGGTAGTAGTATTAATTAAGAAATAAATAAATCATCATTATTGTATTATATTGCCAGCCATGGGTTTATCTTCTTTCAGACGAACACAATCTGAGTTATATTCCCAGGTGCAAAAAAGTGCACTTCTAAAATGTACTTAAAGTGCTCTATTTTTGCGCACTAATTTTGTACTCTGTATACTAAAAATTATTCTTTAGTACTACTTGTCCTCAACTGTGCTATTAATATACTATCTCTGTATTTAAAAAATATGTTTAGTTAACACTTGTAGTACACTATGGTAAGTGGTATCTAAATAAAATTTTTTAAATACAGAGTTAGTATGTTAAAAGCACATTTTAGTTCATATTTCATGCTGTCTCACGATAATCTCTTAAGATTATCTCTTTTAGTATATTAAGTACAAAATTAGTGCGCAAAAATAGAGCACTTTAAGTACAATATAGAAGTGTCCTTTTTTTTCATCTTGGTTAAAAAATATCCTGGTAGTGAACTTCGAGATTTTGAAGCCCAAAAAATGCATTGGATGGATGGATTACTTTTATGATGGATCTCACCCCCCATTCACTCCCATTATAAAGCTTGGAAGAGCCAGGATATTTTTTAATATAACTACGATTGTGTTCATCTGAAAGAGTCATATACACCTAGGATGGCTTGAGGGTGAGTAAATCACGGGATAGTTTTCATTTTTGGGTGAACTATCCCTTTAAGCAAATGTCTCTAGTTGGTCTCCATATTGTCCCATTGCTTCCTCAGAGAATCAAATGAGATTATTTGTGATTTTCTTTCCTGTGTGATGTACTTTGTCAGAGTGACTCAACATTATACATCGCTCCAATTGGACACAGACGACAGAGAGCAGCACAACGGTCTCTCTAACAGAGCCTGTCTCTTTCCTCGTCCCTCATGAAGCCTGGCTATAGACCATCCTTGAGCAGGAAGTTGTGGGTCAACCGCACAGCTGGACTGAGACAGACTCTCTATTGTCTGTCTCATCCTTTCCATGCCGGTGGTCAAAACACTGTTGGAGCATTACAGTCGGATACATGAGCGTAGACTCCTAAATTGTTTTTAAAGGGTGTGAGTCACTGTCTAGATTAATGATAGTAGTGTTCAATAATGTGTATATGATCTAGTTTTGTTTACTTTACAAGACCTCTGCAAGCATGAAGGCCAGGGGTCAAAGGTGACGACCGTCTCGCTGTCCTTGTGGTGCATGTTCTCTATTAGCTGTGCTCGACGTGCCTGGTGTGTGTTTCCTGTCAGCTGATTGCACTGAACAATCAGTCAACATCGGGCCACATGGTAGACAGGAACTCACTTAAATAGAGTGCAAAGCAGAAATGTGTGTGATCAGCAGTTCTTCTTTGTGACTGAGGGAATAGTGACCTTTATATTTAATGACCTAATGTTTTTTTTTTGTACTTTTCTTCCTGATTGCTATTAGCTCAAATATCACTGTCCGTCGTCTCATTCATTCCATTACATGTATAGACAATGTACATACACAGACTTCCTTGTGTTACGTAGGAGGATGGTCTTACATGCTGACTCTACAACATATTCTTTTCAGTGTTAAAGGGAACCTATTATGCCCCTTTTCACAAGATGTAATATAAGTCTCTGGTGTCCCCAGAATGTGTCTGTGAAGTTTCAGCTCAAAATACCCCACAGATCATTTATTATAGCTTGTCAAATTTGCCCCTATTTGAGTGTGAGCAAAAACAAGCCGTTTTTGTGTGTGTCCCTTTAAATGCAAATGGGCTGCTGCTCCCGGCCCCCTTTCCAAAAGAGGGCGGAGCTTTAACAGCTCGCACTTCGGTCGCTCAACAACAACAAAGCTGGAGAATCTCACGCAGCCAAAATGAGGATTGTCAGTAACGGTGTTCAGCCTTACATTGTTCAAACCGGAGTCAGACACTGATGGAGAGACTCAGGAAGAAGTTACAACTTTTAGATACAGTATATAAACAACGTATAAAATAGACTACAGGCATATGGTCTCTAAGACAACAACAGCTTTAGCCGCATTTGTTGTGGAATTGGCTAACAGGCACATCGACTGAAATGGCGATTTGCTCAAAAATCATAAAAAAGAAACAGTGTGACACTTCTTCTGGAGGTGAAGCTGGATCACGAGCAGTTGGTACAGATCCATCCATGAGTACCAGCTTTTTAGCAAAGCCTGCCTTGTATTGTCCCTCGTTCACAAAGCAATCTGGAGTAGATTTTGGGGCGCATTACCTTAAAAAATAAAACTAATCCACTGCTTCCTCAGTGGCTCAGATGTTGGGAGAAAAAGAAGACTCCTATGTTCACTCTTACATCCAAAAACAAAACACTGGAATTGCTTACGAGACATTAGGTGCGTTTACATGGAGCATTGTAATCGGTTTAAAAGTCCAATCCGAATGAAAATGCTCCATATAAACACTTCAATCGGAATAAAAATGCCCAAACCAAATGAAATTGTAATTGGTTTGAGTGAGGTGGGATAAACCTATAAACAAAATAAAAACTCTGCCATGTAAACACGTTAAACCGATTACTTTGCGTTTACGTCATCACGTCAAGAGGTCAGGGTCGTCAGAATGCATAATGGTGGCGGCAAAATCAAACTGGAGTAAAACTGAAACAACACATTTATTAAATACACTGAAAGAACTCAGTTTATCATTACTACGGACCTTCGTCCACACGCTTCTGCTTTTCGGAGGAGGGAGGGGTAGTATCGAGATGCTCTTTAGAGATGCACAGCCACCAAACAGGTCAGCTTCCTGCGCCCGTCTTTTCCTCATAGCTTCCTGCAGTAATATGCTACAAGTTCACGCTGTTGCTGCTCGATTAAGAGCAACACTTTACATAAAAATAGCGTTCATAAGAAATGTTGACAGGAATACAAGGCGGCAAACAGGACATATGCTAATGTGCGCATGTCACAAAGTCATTCCAATCGAAAGCACCGGCACATGTAAACACCATATCGGATTAGATAACGTCTCATGAAAACAGTGCACCGAATCTTTCAATCGGAATGATTTTAATCGGAATGACAAAAAAGCGTAAACGTGGCTATTGTTGATGCTACAGCTGCTCGAGCTCCGGGAAAATGGCAGACAGCGTACAGCTCACTGAGGGCGGAAACTATGGTAATGCAGGGCTGTCAGTCAGCGACCGTGGGCGGGGCCAAAATCAAAACGGCATGTCTAATGAGACTGCTTTGGTTTAATGGGGATTTTTTTTAAAAAAGGGAGTGGGTGGATTTTTATCATTGTAAGGTGGTTGTGTTCACACACTGCCAACACACATTTATGTCCAAACACCATGTAAAAGGGGATTTTGCATAATAGATGCCCTTTAAGTTTTCCTGTTGTGCAACTTTATGCAAAATGAAGAGATACAGGTAGTAAAATCTGTTGCATTTTAATTAAATAATACGGTCTGTGGATATGTGTCTGTGTGACTTTTACATGAAAAAAGCTGCGGGACAATGTGTAGATGGGGTAGACTGAGGGTGCCGTTGGATGATTGGCCGGTGTCTTTGAGTGACATGTAGTCTAAGATGATCATGCAAGGCTCATTAGGCACAGTTAGAGGTGGAGAGGGTCACATGGGATGCAGTCAAAGTTAATAACTGTCTCATTGATGCAGATTGCATTCCCAAGAGGAACAGCTCTTTAATGTGTGCTACTCATTATTGGATCACAAGCCCCCCCCCCACCACCCCACCCCACTTTCCAAAAGATCATCTGTGCTTGTATTAGTATGTTTATGTGCTGTCTTGTGAGTTTTACCACCCTCCATCAAGTGAAGACAATAGGAGATTATACAATAGCCTAATTGTATCAAAGAGATGGTTGAGTTTGGGTTAAACTGGGACATGTCCCTCCTACTGATTCTAAACTGTCACATTTACATTCATGTACTGTATTTTGTGGTTCAAGTATATTCAGAGCCAAGTAGACCGATGGACCACTCATAAATAATGTTATTTGCCCATTATAACGTCCATTAACACTGGTGTAATGTTTAAAATCTGGGTACAATTCTTATGGAGGGTATTTTTTGTGTTTAGTTGAGAAAAGGTCAAATTGACCCCTCATCAAACATAATTGTAACAGAAATTTTGTACATCATAGGTTCATCAGTAGTTTCGACACCTCAAAAATCGAAATGTCACATTAACCCACAACATTATAGTCCAATTAATAGTTTTCACTCTGTGAGGAATTCTTTTTGGCCCATTGGATTATATAACCCATTAACTGAACAATCGGTCTGATCCAAGTGTGCCTCACAAGCATAGACTGTAAAAAAAGAAGTCCTGATAAGTGAAGCCAAAGCATTTCGATCACCCCCTGGTGGCTGGCTGCAGTATAGCTAAACCTCTCTATGCAATCGAATGGGAGGCAAGCCAAACTAATTACACTTCAAATAATTTTTTCCAGTGATCGTTTTAGGTAGTTCTTATCACAGGTGAATGTTCAAGTGTTAATTTTTCCAATAAGTTTGGTTTTAGTTAGTTATTTGATGCTATAAAAACGGGGTGTAACGTCATGATTGACGGCTGTGCTGTGCTTATTTTAGTCATGTGTATGTTTATGCAGTTAGTTTTGTGAGCATGCTCATGTGTGACTACCTCATGATTTGATATACTTCTTGCCTACTTTTTAGTTTATGAAAATACACTTTGAAGTGTACTCTATTTAAGCTTGCTTCCACCACTGAATAAAAAAAATAGATAATTGCAACTTTTTATCCCACAGTTCTGCCTTTTTTCTCACAATTGCGAGTTACAATGTCAGAATTGTGAGAAATAAAGTCAAAATTGCAAATTATAAACAATTGGGGGATATAAACTCGTAACTGTGAAAAATAGTAAGAATTGCTAGAAATAAAGTCAGAATTGTGAGAAATAAAGTCAGAATTGAGAGAAATAAAGTCAGAATTGCGAGATATAAACTCATAATTGCGAATTATAAACTCACAATTGCGGGATATAAACTCGCAATTGCGAAAAATAGTCAGAATTGCAATGTTTAAACACAATTGTGAGAAATAAAGTCAAAATTGCGAGAAATAAAGTCAAAATTGTAAATTATAAACTCGCAATTGCGAAAAATAGTCAGAATTGCAAGATATAAACTCACAATAGTGTGAAATAAAGTCAGAATTGTGAGAAATAAAGTCAAAATTGAGAATTATAAACTCACAATTGTGAAAAATAGTCAGAATTGTGAGATAAAACTCGCAATTGCAGGCCATGACGTCCAATTCTGAGGGAAAAAAATACTTTTTTTCTCAGAATTGCGAGTTTATATCTCACAATTCTACCTCATGAAGTTCTTTTTAAATTGCTAAATGCTAAACTATGGTGTCATCCTTAGCCACTTTTGCTAAGCATAGAAACTTGTTTTTCTCAAACTATTCTCTGTACCTCCAGAGAATATACTGGTTTCAGTAAGGGAACGAGATAAGAGTGTGTGTGTGTGTGTGTGTGTGTGAGAGTTCTCTCCCCTGACCTAAGGCCTTGAGGCCATATGTATCCATGTGAGAGAAGAAAGCTTTCTACGATCCCTCGCAGAGATCTGGATCTTAACTCCGGCCTTGTTTCAGCGAGCTGGCCTGTCATCTATTATTACAGCTGGTTCAGCCATGAGCACTGCAGAGACTCAACCCCAACCCCCCCCCCAGNNNNCTCCAGCAGGGTCGTCACCTCTGACCCCTCACCTTGGGGTTATTTGCTGGGACACTGCAATTAAAGAAAGCTGTTTTGTTCCCGAATCCTCTTTAAATAAGTCTTCAGGTTTAGTCTTCTGTCATCAGGGCCATTGATGTGCTGTAAGTGAGCTGATTAACAGATCTGTCCGGTCAGGAGATTGGCCAAGCAGCCCATATACTAGATTAGGCCATTCACATGCTTTTGTGAGAGTTTCCATGAATTCCTTCAACTACGAGACATTATTGATGCCCTGTGCCGGCAGCTTACCTCAACTATACAAAATCAGTGTGTTTGAAAGAGTTGTGTGTGTGTGTAATTACAGACTTCAGGTAATTTAACACCGCAGCCACTCCCTTAGGTGCTTGGCTCATGTTTTATTAGAAAGAAGGATTAGGGGAGGGAGGGTCATAACAACAATGGGCCATAGATCTGCACTGATCTCCATCTAAACCAGTGATATTCATCTCAAATAGAGCGTAAATGCACTGATCTAAAATACGGAATACTGGGATTACTGTACTAGTTCAACATGCTGAATGAGAACGCCTACAGTATGAGCACCTATACACTAGGCAAGAATGTAACAGATATTACACTTATCCAAACAGTTCGATGTGAATAAAACCGGGCAGTAAAGATTTAACAATGGCTTCTCAAATTCAAAGTGTTGATGTTTAGAGTTTGTCAAGCTGTTGTTTTTGTCTCTCTCTCTCTCTCTCTCCATCAAGGGGCTGAGGTCAGAGTTGGAGATCTCAGTGTTCCAGCACATTCGTCTTCATTAACCGTCTGGAACTCCTCAATCCACAGAATGTCCGCCTCTCTTATTCCCAACAAACAACTTACACTCTGTTAGCCGCCATATTTGCACCAATATTTTGCATTTATTTTAGTTCACATACTGTATCTGGCCTACAATTTGTTATGAAACTATATACCTGTGTATCAGTACTACTAGTCTTTATTTAACATATTTCACAAAGACCATCATTAGTGGTGGCTGCTGAGGCTTAATCTTACATAACTTATATAAACTTTGGCACATAAATTATCCAGCACCGTTTGTGCTACAAACATGAATGATAGGCTACCTCAAATTCTGAATGCTTTGCCAAGAAGTGTACTATTACATTTGAATTGTCCGCATCTAAGGAATAGAATATATGCACACCAGGGCCATTAAGAGGGTAAAACACTCTCGCAACCACCACAATACAAATATTTCAAGTAAATATAATAATTAATATAATTAGTAAAGTTGAAGTATATTTTCTAAGTATACTTTATGTAGTAGGTACACTAAAATCAATGCACTAGAAGTATACTACCTCTTAGGACTAAATTGACCCACTCTTTAGTTAAAAAAGTATACTTTAATGTGTACTTTAAGTGTGACATTAGTAGACTTTGAGTAATCAACTAGTTTACATCTTTTTGTATTGCAACTATACTGTGCAATTATACAAGTGATCTTATAGATATGCAGATATAGCAATCTACTTTACTCTAGCCTACGTTTTAGTTTATGAAAGTTCACTTTGAAGTATACTCTATAAAGCTTGTTTCTGCCACTGAATAAAAAAATTAAAAAAGATAAATGCGACTTTTTATCTCACAATTCTGACTTTTCTCAGAATTGCGTGATATAAACTCACAATTACAAGATATAAAGTCAGAATTGTGAGATATAAAGTCAGAATTGCGTGATATAAAGTCAGAATTACTTTTTTTCTCGCAATTCTAAAATATTAAGTCAGAATTGCGTGATATAAAGTCAGAATTACTTTTTTCTCGCAATTCTAAAATATTAAGTCAGAATTGCGTGATATAAAGTCAGAATTGTGTGATATAAAGTCAGAATTGCGTGATATAAAGTCAGAATTGCGTGATATAAAGTCAGAATTGTGTGATATAAAGTCAGAATTGTGTGATATAAAGTCAGAATTGCGTGATATAAAGTCAGAATTGCGTGATATAAAGTCAGAATGACTTTTTTTCTCGCAATTCTAAAATATTAAGTCAGAATTGTGTGATATAAAGTCAGAATTGCATGATATAAAGTCAGAATTGTGTGATATAAAGTCAGAATTGTGTGATATAAAGTCAGAATTGCGAGTTATAAACAATTTTCTCGCAATTGTGAGTTTATGTCTTGCAATTCTGACTTTATAACAAGCAATTCTGACTTAATATTTTAGAATTGCGAGAAAAAAAGTCAGAATTGCAAGAGATAAACTGGCAACTGTGAGAAATAGTCAGAATTGCGAGATATAAAAATTTTCTAGCAATTCTGACATTTTTCTCGCAATTGCAAGTTTATATCTCACAGTTCTGACTTTTTATCACGCAATTCTGACTTTATAACATGCAATTGCGAGTTTATGATAAAAAGTCAGAATTGCAAGAAGAAAGTCAGAATTAAATTCAAGTTACCCTCAAGTGATTTATATAAGTATTTTCAAATAAGGAGCTATGTGACAAAACATAATGATTGGGAACTGATCAGAAGAGAGCTTACAAATATAGAGAAGCATTTTATTAATTTGATTGAAAATGGTGGTGTAATGAAAAAACAAATGTCCTTGATGTACAAAAAATTGTTGATGGACATGTCAGATAATACACAACATATAAAACAACAATGGGAAATGGAGCTGAATGTTACTTTGGATGACGATGTTTGGGTTAACATTTGCTCTGGCTGTCATAAGGGTGTGGGCAGTCAGGTCTGGAGGGAGTTTGATTGGAAGACGAAAATCTGATTTTTCAGGACTCCGTTAAAATCTTTACTCACCAAGAGTACTATGAGTGACAAATGTTGGAGAAACTGTGGATTGGTCGGTGATCAAACTCACATCTTTTGGGACTGTCCCACCATACATAGCTTTTGGAAGGACATTAAGGGCACTTTGGAAAATCTACTAAAAGTGAACATCTCTTTTGACTCCCAAACATTTTTACTGGATATCTTTCCAGACAATCTTTCTCAAGATCAAGCATTTCTTCTCCATCTCCTCTTAATGACGGCAAAGAAAATGATAACAATCTGTTGGTTAAAACCTGAGCCACCTACCGCTACGCAATGGACACAAAAGATAAGACAAGTTTACTTAATGGAACGGTTGACAGCACAACTGCAATTAAAAACCCCAGTTTTTGAAAGAAGATGGGGTCCAGCTATTGACTTTCTGAAATAGGACATAAGCATATGCCTTAAATTGTTTATGTTTCTGATTGTAAATAATGTATGAAGCCCATTCTCAGGACAATGTTCATGTTTTTTTTTTGTTTGTTTGTTTTGTTTTTGTGTGTATTCACAATAAAGTTCAAAAAAAAAAAGTCAGAATTGCAAGATATAAACTCGCAATTCTGACTTTTTTCTTGCAATTGCGTTTACATTACACATTTCTGACTATATAACAGTTGCAAACGGGCAATTGCAAGAAGTAAAGCCAGAATTGTGAGATAAAAAGTCGCAATTTTGTAAATAAAAGTTATTATACAAAAGTTATTATACAAATGTGTATAATAAAAGTATACTTGTTTTCTTTAAATGAACTTAACATCATACATTCATTTTACCAGCGTGGAAGAATTGTCAGTAAAATCAACCAAACTTTTTTCTGTTTCTGTTTGGATTAACAGCATTCAACAGCAAAGCTGGAATAGATTCGATTTTTAGCTTGTTACTCTTAAAATGTAGATTAAAATATACTCTCTTATTTTTAGTTTAAAAGAAGTTATAACAGTTGAATAAACTTTTTGTGCCAGGGCTATAAGATCATGGCCGTGAGTTTAGTTTGGGAAAGCACTAATTTTCTTCAGAAAAGGTTAAATCTAGTTGTCTTAACTGTGTCGTAAAGTTAAGTTGCAGGTAAGTAAATATGACAGACAGGGAAGGCTGTTGTGAAAGGCCCTTCGTCTAACTAAGATAAACATTTAATGAAAGCAGATTCACCGGTATGAGGGTAAACTGATGACAAAGATTAGAGAGGCAGAGAGAATGAATGAGGGAATTCGGAGCCATGACTTGGCTGAACTTACTGTGAACTGTGCCAGATTTATTTTCTCCAGCCTTTCTCTCTCCCACAGGGAGGCAGATTTACACGGCTCTTTCTCTGTACGTGTGAGTTTGGGAGCGAAGCCGCAAAGGCTCGTGGGAGGCAGGCAGGATGAAAAAGGGATGACGGGGATTTGGGGGGTCTTTTGTTTATGGCTTCACCACAAAGACACCTCTCTCAACCTGCGGCCCTAATTCATCCTCTCAAACTCTCTCTGCTGAGCAATAAGGACTAAACACCTCTGCCTATAGACCTGGGTCCCCCCAAAGTAGTAAATGTGTATCTTCTGTCATCATTCATCACTGTATTGTATTTATAAGGAAAAAGGTCACTGGCCTAGGCTGGGGGTAATGAGTGAGCGAGTTTCAGCAGGGTGTGCAGGTCTTATGTTTGTCTCTGGGTAATAGGTGTCGAATGATATTGAAAGACCCTCCACCCCCCTTTCACAATGCAGACATAGTGTGATTGGATAGAAATGGATATGTGAAAGTGTGTGTGTGTGTCAGGCCCAGATGTGTGCGTGTGTCAGGCCC
>RJVU01053975.1:1087927-1122326 GCA_003731715.1 Anabarilius grahami
CAAATCCAATGTTAAATGCAAGAACAAATATGATAAATTAATATAAAATAGTAAAACATAATTAATGTTTTAGAAAAATATATGAATAAAAAATGAACATAAGGCATATTGTTTTACCCATATTTGTTCACTAAATTAATTTAAGGAATAACATAGTGAAATGCAGTATCTGTCATTTCTATGCAATTAGTGTGTGTATATGTATATGTGTAATATATAAAATATATATATATATATACATACATAGTCAAACCAAAAATTATTCANCATACATACATACATACATAAAGTCAAACCAAGAATTATTCATTCATTTTTTTATATTTTTGATACATTTTAGTTCACTTATGTAAGTGAGGATAGCAAAATAAAGTATACTGTGACATATTATACCCAAAATTTCTTGTTTTGCTCAAGTGTTATCTGACATAATTAAGATTAATTTTTTCTGACACAGTTTAACTCTGAGATTTTGTCATATTTTATAACCATTTTTTTTTTTTACCAACTATAGTGAATAAACTGTAATAACGAATGAAATTTTCAATGTGTCTGAATACATTTTGGTTTGACTGTATATATATGTATATATATGTTTTATGCAGGTAGCCTAAATATACGGTTTATTACTGAAGAGACTTCTGTAAACATTTTTGACTGGTGTAGTAAACATATCAAGAATCTATTTATTGTAACAAATAAAATGTATTGTTAATCAATTTATTTATAGTTTAAACTGATTCATAGCGTTTAACTTACCAACACATGATTTTTGCTATTGAAGTTAAAATCATATACGCTATTACACATTTTTGACTGAACAATTTCATACTTTTCATACTTCATACTAAGTTGTGACCATGATTGTGTGATATTTTGATTGTTATACCTGTTGTGATTAACAGAAATGTTTAATTTTGAATATATTGGGAATGTTTTTGGAGCAGACTTCACAGTTACATCACTTGCAGCAGCGCGCACAGAGTGGTGGCAGAAAAAAGTGGTAACANTAAAAATTTGGAATCAAAAATTATTCAGACACTTTGACCTGACCTTGTTTTGCTCAAGTTTTATCTGACATAATTAAGATAAATTTTTTCTGAGATTTTGTCATATTTTATTACCATTTTTTTTTTTTACCAACTATAGTGAATAAACTGTAATAGTGAATGAAATGTTCAAGGTGTCTGTAAACATTTTTGACTGGTGAAGTAAACATATCAAGAATCTATTTATTGTAACAAATAAAATGTATTGTTAATCAATTTATTTATAGTTTAAACTGATTCATAGAGTTTAACTTACCAACACATGATTTTTGCTATTGAAGTTAAAATCATATACGCTATTACACATTTTTGACTGAACAATTTCATACTTTTCATACTTCATACTAAGTTGTGACCATGATTGTGTGATATTTTGATTGTTATACCTGTTGTGATTAACAGAAATGTTTAATTTTGAATATATTGGGAATGTTTTTGGAGCAGACTTCACAGTTACATCACTTGCAGCAGCGCGCACAGAGTGGTGGCAGAAAAAAGTGGTAACAAGTGCATGGAGAAAAATTGGCAAAATCCACAGAATAAGAGAAAAATTTTTGTTGTGCCTTTAGATGTCAGAATTGGAATGCAAAAAAATATAGTCTTCATTTTTATAGAATACCGTCGTTGAAGTCGCCCTTTGAAACTGAACGCAGACGTTTATGTTGCAAGTCTCAGGCTGGACTGATGAAACCTGCAAGGATTAGTTTACTATTATAGCATGAATTTGATGCAAACAGTAAGTCTACATGATATTCACATATGCAGTTCATAGAGGACATACATACATACATAGCCATGAAATAATATTTAAACCTATACAATTTTACATAGATAACTTTTAAATAAATAAAATTTATCATCTCACAATTCTGACTTTTTTCTTGCATTTGCGTGTATCTCGCAGTTTGTACTTATAACTCACAATTGTGAGTTTATATCACAATTCTGAGGGGAAAAAGTCAGAATTGTGGGATATAAACTCGCACTTATGAGGAAAAAAGACAGAATAACGAGTATATCTCACAATTCTGTTTTTTTTGTCTAAGAATTGTGAGATATAAACTCGGATTTGCGAGAAAAAAATCAGAATTATGAGATGGCTTGCTCCACCCACAAAAAAACATCATCGCTGTTTGTAAACATAAAATAGGTCTATATCTTATACATATTAGATATGTCCTACTCAGGGCATACAGGGAAAGAGTGTTGCAACTTTTGCTCCTCTCTTCCTCCCTTCCCCCGCCAAACAAGCCAAGGGTGCAAAAGGCCTTGTTCCTCACAGCATTAGCACAGAGGCTTCAGGGGCAAATGGATTATTTGCATCTTGCTGTCATATTCAGCAGTACAAGTGGACGTGGGCTGAGCTAGCAGAAACATTGGTTTAATTTGACCTCTCTTTCTGACGGCCATGTCTGCCAGGCTATGTCTCCCAAACCTCAGGTTCTGACTTCAGTCAAGTCCGTACATAACTGGACAGAGAGTTATAGCATTTTGGTCAGCTAGCGGAATCTCTCTGTGTGCCGCTTCTGTAATTTGTCAGTAGGGCTGTAGTTACGACCATGCTAATTGCAGAGTGCGACATGGCGCAGTTGTGCCGCTCTGCAGTTTGAATGTCTGGAGACTTCTGGTGTCAGTCCGTCTCATTTACCATTCCACTTCCAACGCTGTTGTCTGTTACAAGGGCCCTTACACTGTCCAGAAGTTAACCGTTATGGCTTTGTAGTCTGTTAAAAACATCTTATTGTGTTTATTGTTGGGACATGAATTTTTGAAACATTCTCTTTTATTTTGTTATCCCGTGTTGTGCCTTGTGACTTGAGGTTTTATTTTCCCACCATCTGAATAGAGATGTTATCTTTAGCAGTTTTTAGACTTGGAGATTAATGCGTGTTTGTGACAGGCTACATTTAAAATTCAGTAACAAAATTATCTACAGCTCAGTCTGACGCTTTGATTAGATACACCCCGGGAAACTGTGATAGTTTCAGTGACATAAGAATATCTACAATAAATAAAAAATCTTTTAAAAACCTAGTGTAAAACATACATGGCAAATTATGTACTCTCTATATTCATGGTTTAAATTTAATAAGCTTTAAAGGGGTCATGAACTGCATTTAAAAAAAAAAATTATAATGTTCTTTGATGTCCACTTATAATGTTAGAAAGATTTTTATATCCTAATTTACAAGAAATACCCATCTGCAATTTTCTGTCCTGTTTTTGACCCTCTCTTTGAAACATTTTGATTGGCGTGCCACATTCAGGTCTTGGAAGCAAATGCCCACTGATATGATTGTATAACAATTTTCCGTATTAAAATAATTTTCAGCGTCCCCACCATTAGGGTACAACGGAGCTAAAGGCACACCTTAAGAAAAGATGTGTTTTTCACTACTCCCATAATGTATGATTGCAGAAAAAAATGTATATGTTTGTATTGAACATTAATGGAGCAACAGATTTCGTGTGAAAATAAATCATAAAAGTGGTTTATTTTGTTTAAAAATCGTATAAATGTATGCGGTGGCGAGGGGGGAATTTTACCCCATACACTGGTTAAAAGCCTCACCAGCAATGGGCAAAAGCACACAGTATTGATACTTTTGCTAAAATAATATGTTTTTAATGTAATTTTTTTTTAAAATAATGTCCAAGTTAATACTTGTTCAAAACAATCACTTTAGTGAAGTTTATTTTGATAAATAATATAATTATTTTTTGTTCAATAAATATACTGTCATTAAAATGTTAATATAAAAATATATTTTAAAAATACATAAACAAAATGATTTTATAAAGTAAAATGAGAGCATTGAAGGAGATCCCATAATAATTTAATATAGATTTACAGTAGTAAAATAAATGATATTTTATTACATGATATGATTGTCATATTTTTAAATATGATGGTTTCATTTTAAATATGGCAATAATATGGTGGATACCTAACTTAATATATGATATTTACCTTCTGAATCTAACCATGTCATGTCAATATATAGAAAAGTTAGAAAGCTGAATGAAAAGCTGTTTATTATTATCATGGTTATTATTGTGCCTTTTGCCCCAACAGCAGGGACGCTGTTTTCCCCAAATACCATACTTTTACAAACTCTTGCTTTAATTACCTTGAACAAAACTGAAAATCATTAAAGGATAAGTCCACTTTTAAATACACTTTTCCTGATAAATTTACTCACCCCCATGTCATCCAAGATGTTCATGTCTTTCTTTCGTCAGTCGAAAAGAAATTAAGGTTTTTGAGGAAAACATTCCAGGATTTTTCTCCATATAGTGGATTTCAATGGCTACCAACAGGTTGAAGGTCCAAATTGCAGTTTCAGTGCAGCTTCAAAGGGCTTTAAACTGAATGTTCTACGCCTTCTCTATTCTACTTATGGAAAAAAACTAAACTGGTGCCGCGTTCGTTACGTAAGTAGAATAGGGAAGGCGTAGAACATTCAGCGTAAGCGTTTTAAAGAATGCGGGAAAAAAAACGGAAAGTACATTCAAGGCGATATTTTGTTTATAAAGCATAAACGGTTGTATTTTTTTCAAAAATGACCGATCGTTTCGCTAGATAAGACCCTTATTACTCATCTGGTATCTGAAACTGCAATTTGGACCTTCAACCTGTTGGTAGCCATTGAAATCTATATGGAGAAAAATCCTGGAATGTTTTACTCAAAAACCTTAATTTCTTTTCGACTGACAAAAGAAAGACATGAACATCTTGGATGACATGGGGGTGAGTAAATTATCAGGAAAAGTTTATTTAAAAGTGGACTAATCTTTTAAGAAGACCTTTGTCTCAAAATATATTCAATACTTTTAGCGATTCTCATTTGCTACTTAAATCTACAACATTTTAAATAACATCAATATTAGATGAAATTCAACTCTGCTGTCTGTGATCGCGTCAAGGATCAGCCGAATTTCCACATGCATCCCGAAAAGCGGATGTTTCGGAAAGTGCCGTGGCAAGTTTATGTGCCATCTATTGGTTTAGAGGAGAATAAAATCAAATGTGCCTTTTACCCCAAACCTACACCTCAAATACCTGCGGCAGCTTGGTAATTAATCATCTTTATTTATATTTATTATTTATGTATTTATTTGTGAGGTAGTATTGTAGTTTATTACATTAGTGTTGAAACGAAGATGCTACAGGAAGGTGTTTATCTTGTTACATAGTTGAAAGTTTTTGGCTGTGGCAAATAATAAGTACTTGAAGTTACCAGAGTTATAGGATAACTTGCAGTGTTTCATGTAAATGATTTATGAATGAATGTACCATTGTTTGTCACACTGTTATTCATCGTTCGTCATTTTCAGTAAAGCGAGTACATATTAAAATGATCTGTAACAGACAAACCAATAGTGACACATAGTAAAAACACTCACACTTGTGTGTTGAGACATTACTGTCGAATCCAGTATAGTCATCACTGCATCATCAGCATCAGCTCTCTGAAAAGCCTGCGTCGAACTGTCTTGTAAAAAAAAAGAATCCACAATAAAATGAAGCAAACGAACGAACAATGTCTTACTGATGCGGTCTGGAACTTTGTTAAAAAATAAAATTCACCCATGCTTAGGATCAAAAGGAAGGTTTTTCTATAGCTTGGCACTGTAAAACATCTTGTTATCCTCAGAGGCATCTCTCGTAATCCTGTGTTTGAGTTTGTCTCGTATTTACTAGTACATGACATGCATGAATTGATGGGCGGGGCTAAAGAGGCAGTGATGTAGAAGTAGGCATTGATCCTCTACAGAGGCGGTCTTTTGTCGCACTATGATGTCATACTGAGACAAAATCTGAAACGAGTCATTTTGGGACACATTGGTTTCAATGAAAGCTGTTTTTGGACTAACGAGGAAGTTGTAATGACCTCTTATATGTCAAAAGATCTCCATTCATGGGCCCTTTAAAGGGGACCTTTAATGCCCCTTTTCACAAGATGTAATATAAGTCTCTGGTGTCCCCAGAATGTGTCTTTGAAGTTTCAGCTCAAAATACCCCACAGATCATTTATTATAGCTTGTCATATTTGCCACTATTTGGGTGTGAGCAAAAACACACCGCTTTTGTGTGTGTCCCTTTAAATGCAAATGAGCTGCTGCTCCTGCCCGCTTTCCAGAAGAGAAGCTTTAACAGCTCGCGCTTCAGTTGCTCAACAACAACAAAGCTGGAGAATCTCACGCAGCCAAAATGAGGATTGTCAGTAACGGTGTTCAGCCTTACATTGTTCAAACCGGAGTCGACAATGATGGAGAGACTCAGGAAGAAGTTGCAACTTTTAGAATGATACTGGAACGTTTCTGGATAAATTGATGTAGTTGCTGTGAAGTTGATTCAACTCATCGACTAGCATGTGCCATCATTGTAACTCTTCCTTTTCTCTAAAGCATCCCAACATGGCCTCACCCCCTTTGTTGTGTGTTCTTGGGGGGCGGGGTTTATGTAAATGTTGGGATTTGTGATGTCACCAACACAGGAAGAAGCTCGTTGTAGTCCCTACCAGCCGTTGTTTGTAGTCCTTAAAAAGCGATTTCGGTAAAAGAAAATATCTCCCTTTGCATTGAACTTTGAGCATCGTAACTTTGTTTGTTGTTTATGCTCTAACAGCAACATTACATACTAACTAAAGTTAAAAAAGTGAAATCATAATCAACCACCCCTTTAATGATTTAAAAAATGTCATGTGATGAAACCATCAAATTAAAAAGTAGTAACATTCTAGAGTAATTAATCAAAAATGTATTAAAATATAATTTCAAGGTAAATTTTGTGTACGTGTGTGAATTTCTATTTCTCGTTTTATGTTAGTCTGCATGTCGACTGCACCATATGACGATGATTTGGCAGAAAAGGTACAGTGAAAGAGTTTTATTAAAATATATTTCCCCCAAGAAATAGAAAATTATGTCAAACAGAGTTTCTTTTGATTAATTTAATTAATTTAATGAGGCAGTTTTAATTATAATATCAGGACAGTTTTAATTAATTTTAATACAGATATTCAAAACTTGATCCTCATAGAAAATGTGTATTCAAAATGTGTTTATGAATTGCATTTCTAATGTATTTTTGAATAAATGAATATCAAAGAAATTACAATGTGAGCTACAACATAGCCTATCAGCTTTGAACAGGTAAAAATAATCAGTGCTTTCCACTATTCAAGAGCTTGTCTCCTTTGAGCCGCCACATTCTTTATCCCTTTTCAGGGGAAGAGAGAAAGACCCCCTCCCTTATATTGGTAATGGGACTGTCATGCAGAAAGACTCCATTGTGTGGGCCAGGATCCTGTTTCTCCCTGGGCCTGTAATTAAGAAGGGATTGCTTGAACAGGGATATTTAGGTGGCTGAATATAGGGTAGGGATTGCTTAGGCCGCTGGGTAAACTGTCTACACTTGCATAGCTGGACTTACCCCATCCCTACGGCCTTCAAACGATATGTGCATGTGTATATTAGAGTCTACAGTGTGTATGCAGTGAAAGAGTGAAGGTAGCCTTTGTTAAACTGTGTCATCTCTATGAGCTCACAGCTCAAGTTTGCTTTTCAGTGGTTACCTAGGTGATCACTAAAAAGTGAGCTCATTTGAAGGGAGGGAAACAATAAAAGAGAGGTGAAAAGAAACACTTTGCCCAGAGCATTTACCGCCAGAACTGTGATGTCAACAGTGTGTTCTCATCTTAGGGTAAATGTCAGTCTTAGATCACCAAGATTTTGGTCTTTTTTTTTTAATAGAAGGTCTACTTGAATTAAACTCCACTACAAGAAAAGTTACTGTCAGTTACACTATTAAGTAGGGGTGTAATGGTACATGTATTCGTCCCGAACCGTCACGGTATGGACGTCACGGTTCGGTGCATACAATCAGATGACGAATACAGTCAGTCACAGGCGATTTTATACATCAATCCAGAAGGGGGAGTGCAGTAATGCGATGCTGTTTGTTAACCGCCACAACAGGAAAAAGTGTAGAAGAAGAAGAAACTCGGATCTTTGAATCTCGTTCATCAAAATGATTGAATCTTTTTTTTCCAAGTCATTTCGTTCATTTTTCGAACATATATGTTCATAGCCACATTCCCCAACACACCTACTTACGCGACATTGATCATATTTTGAATAAGAAAAAAACTATTAATGCAACCAAGGCCAAATTATGAGAAACAGAAATTATTAATTTGAGACCAGAATGGAAGCCTATTTGTGTCTTGGGGTTAAAAAATAACAAGGTAATTGCGACTATTTCTTGTTAGTGCTGGGACAATACATCGATTCTCGATTCGTGAAACAACGAATCTGGATTGATCCTGATATTTTCTCTCTTGAATTGATTCTGAGCTTAGTTTTAACAGCAGATGGCACTCTAGGCTAGTTTTTAACCGCACGCTCAAATGCTCATGAAGAAGAGTGCTTGAGAGCGCTTCTTTTCTCGTGTAAGTGGTTAAATATATCTTGGCTCAGAATGCTTTATGACACAAGATTAATGTAAACAGCCCACTGCGAACACCCTTGAAATTCGCTTCAACCTTTTCGAACTTTATGAATGATTATTTTAGATTTACGTGGTGTATGTAAAGGACCCAGAAGCAAGCAGAGTATGGCTGTTTCTAAAGCCCGCAATGCCATCTGCTGTTAAAAACAAAGCTCAGAATCGATTTGAGAGAGGATCGCGATACATCAAAAATATCAGAATCACTCCAGATTCTTTGTATCGAGAATCGATGTACTGTCCCAGTCCAATTTCTTGTAATATGTGAATCTATCTCAGAATGACCGTATATCTCAAAATTGTGCAGTTATTTTCAGATTTGCTCATTGTAATTTGGGGTTAATGGAAATCTCCTGTAATCGCCATCTTAATTTCTTGTAAATACCACTTTGTATATCACAATATTACTTTGATTACTGTGACTTTATTTCTTATAATTGTAACTTTGTATCTCACGTTAGATGTTATATCTCAGTTGCGCGACTATTAACAACTGCGAAAATATATTTCTAAGTGCAACTTAATTTTTCATAAATGCAACGTTTTTTCTTATTTTAAACTATCACATAACCACCTTTTTATTTTTTTTATTTTTATTTATTTTTTTATTACTCTGAGGCAGAAACAGGCTTCCATGCAAATTTACACAGACTTGATAAAATCCAGATCGTGGAATAGATAGGAATATCAGGGAATTTGAAAAAAAGAAAGAAAGGTAAATTATGCTAGTTATGCCTTTTTTGTTGTTGTTGGAAATTGCACTCCTTCAGTACAATCTCTACAAAATGTGTTTTCAAATATTTATCCAATGATCAAGAACAACATACATCATGTAAAGGTCATTGTAATTAATTAGTCAAAATGTGTGGAAATTAACCCTGGAAATGAAGCATTGGAAAATATTTATTATCTGTGGACAAGGCTGTTGGTAGATTGTGGAGTTGATACAAGGACGATTATAAGCCTGTGTCTGTATTGGGGAAAAATGGCAGATTAATCATTCTGGCCTGTAAATTTGTCAGTACTATTAAGGCTTTGGTTTTGATGGTCTTTTTTTGATTTGCACTCTCCAATGGATAATCTAATTTCAGTAGACACAGTGGTTAATTTAATTTTTGTCCTCTCTGTAAACCAGCCGGTCCAAGGTCTCATTCCTCCTTTACAGGCTTCAAGGCAAACCTGTTAACCCTGTCCTCTATTTGCCTTGTGTTCATGTAAAAGTTCATTGTGTTCTGACAAATTTCCATCCCTGTTACCTGCAGGTTGGCAGACTGGCACACGTGCACAGATGGCAGAGGTGATGGAGGGTGTAGCCACGGCAGCCGTGCCCAACACCAGTGTGGACTGGCAGAAGAGATGCATCGCTCTGGAGACGCAGCTTATGAGGTTTCGTCTGCAAGCGGGAAATATCCGCCACCTACTTGCTGAGAGGGTAAAAGAGGGGTATTATGGGTAGCACAGGGTCTACAAAATCGCCCACTGCATTCCAGTTACGCATATGATTTGTTTATTTTCTGTAAATTTTGCACAGCTTATGTATGCATAAATTCATCTAGCCAAAACAAATATCATCCCCTCGAGTTAGATTGTAACAAAGCCACTTTCTTTGACAATAAACATCACTCTACGGCCTGAATAGCAGATAAGTTAGTAAACACGGTACATATGGTTCACTGCTGGGTTGCATCTTATGACTTGCACATGAAGCCTGTTTCCTGTCTCATCATCGCAACTCACTAACAAGAAAGAACCAAAAAGTATCATTACACTACCTTTTGTAATTTTTGGACATAGTACTGTCATGTTTTTTGACATTTACCATGGTATTTTTGAAGTACCTTAGTTGTAAATACCATGTTACCTGAACACTGTAATCAGTCAGTACCTTGATATATATCAAAGCACCCCATGGCATTACCATCTGATTGGTACTGCCACAATGATTATTTGTAAGGATGATATTAGCTTATTCTATTTCTCATTTACTTCTTTTAAAAAGTCTTTTGCCTCAGTCACAGTGGAACAAGTTACTTAGTTTCTCCTCTGCTCTTTCTCTCTCCCTCCTCATCTACAGTTTGGTCATGCTGCATTGACCTCAGTGTTTCGTCTTGCAAGAAAAGGTTAACTGTCAAACTTGGCAGGCGGCCCTGCAGGGAAAAACCACTGACTCGTGTGAATGCTTGAGTGGATATACAGGTGTGTGTGTGTGTTGGTGTGATAGGTGAGGGAAGGATTCCTTTATTGACTACCAGATTAGCACAAGTAACTGTATTTTTACAGTTTTTAAAGAAAATGGTGTTTTTTGCCGATGGCCACATTGTTAGGGTGTCTTGGGTGGTTGCCAGGGCATTGCTATGCGGTTGTTATAGTGTTCTGGGTGGTTACTTACTGGCAAAGTCAAGAGTCAGGGTTCATATCTATGAGATTTAGTTTGCCTGTTTTATTGTTTTATTGTTATTGTTTGAGATGGGGGGGACGTTGGAGTTTTTCTCCTTTTTTTCACCTCACTTTTAAATAGCTAATTCAAAAGTAAAATGTGCACTGCCGCATAATGGTGCAGAGCTCCTACGCGCCACTAGACACGCACCATTATGAATGCCAGTGCGCATTTTACTTTTACTTTCGAATTAGCGCCAGTTCAGTGGCGGCAATTGCTTATATGGTGGGTTCATTATTATTCTTAATGAAAAACACATTAACTAGAAAACTCAACTAATCCTTTGCAGGTTGTTATTAGCATTGGGTTTAAATCTAAAATCTTAAATCCAAAGAGGCACTTTTAAATTTCACTTTGAAACCAAATCTTCCACCATCATCTTGTCAGTCAGCTCCTCACTTTCATGTTAAATTAGATCTGACTCCTGCTGCTGATCTGTGCTGCGACTCTCGTTCGGCTCACACTGCATTGAGCAGAGACATTCAGTTTTTAATTGTAGTGTCTGTTCTCTAACTGAACTAAATGATTTTTATTACTTTAAAAAATCTAAATGACGGTGGGAAGCGGTGTTGCGGTGGGCAAGTGATGTAACTGGTATTGTGGCTGAACACTGGTAACATCATCTATCGCAGCAAGCCTAGTCTGGAGGTAGTCTCAGCCTCTGACGGACCACTGACTGAATGTCTGATGCATAAAGCACACAAAATGGGAAATATTTTGGGGGTTTTGAAGATACAAGCTACATTTTCCAGATTTACGGAAGACATGTATGTCGCATTCTTTTACGGTCTGCCTGGAAACAAAGCCGTTGTGACATAAAAACCCCCTCATGGAAGAAGTAATTTGAAAAATTTACAACGATGAGAATGAGCACTTATCAGGATCAACTAAACGCTGTATTTTCAAAAGTATGTAAAGTTCAAAGCTCCATTGATGCAGTAAACTTGCACAACATTCTTGAATGAATAATTTATTAGATGCACGCCGGTCTGTTATTGTAGGGACATTGACTTTACATTTTCACGTCCCTAAACATGACTCAGAACAAAGCTAACTGTGATTGGTTGCTTAACATGTTGGTCAGACGTCCTCTTGTGTCGTCCTTGGCCAATGAAAGCTGTGATGGAGTCCAGACCTTCTGCCGTCAGTCTGAAGGTCTGGCTACACGAGACTAGTAATCTCCCTTTAGTAATCCAGGGGGTGATTTAAGACGCGTTTTCACCGCAGGAACTTTCCCCAGGATCTAGGAACTTTGGGGTGGTACTCAGTGTGTTTCGACAACAGGACCCAGGGTCTAAATGAAGTTCCGGGTAAAAAAATTCCCCCTCAGAAAGTCCCTGCTCACAAGGTAGTACTTTTTCAAAGTTCCGGAACTTTCGGCGGTGAGACTTGGGCACTGAACATGCTGATTGGTTAAGTTCACGCAGCATTTTAATTGGTTGACTCCACGCAGCATTTTATTTCAACCATCGTTTTTTTTAAGTCTGTTGCGGTGCGTTCAGTAAGTTTAAAAAATACGATCGATGGACTGACGATGAGGTTAAGGCTTTATTAAGCTTGTATGCGGAGGACGAAATCCAGCGGGAACTGGAAAGTCGTGCGCAGTCATACGTCACTGGACTATCTTCACGGTACTTTAGACCGCTATGGAAACGCAGCTAGCAATAGGTCTGGGGGGAAAAAAGTTCCTGGGACAAATTGTTCCGGGTAATTTCGGTGGAAACACGGCTATAGTTACCTTCAGGTCTGTGCCATTAAACCGGATGTATTATTATTCAGGAGCCAGTTGCATAAACTTAGCCACTGAAGCCACTTTTCCACCGTCGGGCCGAACTGTTCTTAGAATGGTAAGGAACGGTTCCAGTTGTGATTCCACTTCAGCCTGGTATGGCACGGAACAGTTACAAACCGTTCTCGGCTCGGAAAGTCTCAGCACGGTTGTCTAACCTGTTTTCACATGCTTGTGTAAAGTGTGTTTCAGGCCTTACGGTTAAAGGTTTTGTGCTATATTAAATCTCAAACCTTTTTCAGCCACAAAAAAACGTTTACTGAAGAATCAGAACACCTTCTAACCATTTTACATGCATAACTTTGTCTCAATAAACACACTGGGGATTTAACATCTCACGGAGGAGCATATAAACAATATTTTAGATTGGTCTGTAGACCATATGTGTACTTGCTCTTCTTGATGTTAATAAGTCTTTCCAAGAACAACATCAATTTTGTTTTTCTTTTCGGTCTAAGAGGTAGGTCTGTTGTTGTGTTTTTTTTTCTATCTGTGGTGGTGCCATTAGGGTGTTTACTGTCCAAACACGCAGACCACAGGGACATTAAGTCTTGGACAGCTCCCAAACATCCTCCATCAGGTTCCTTCCCACTCTGGTCATCGTTTCTAACAGCCTTACGCTCACCCTGACCTCCACTCTCTCCTGCTCTCCCATTCTTTCCAACCTCTCTCTCGCTGGATATCAGGGCTCAGTGTCTCATGGGTTGAAACTTATTTTGATGAAGCAGGCAAAAGAAAGTGTTGAGAGTTTGCTGCTGGTGTCTGTTTAGAAAGATTAATATGCTTCTCATCTGCTTCTCTGGGCGGTGTTGGGAGTGTTTTACACATTGACCCACTTTGCAGAGGAAAAGCTTGACACAGAATTGTGTGAAGGGTGTGATCTCTCATTCTGGCGTGAGGGAATACATTTTCCATTCTGTTCACATACACATGCCCTACAGTTGTAAAAGTTCATCCCATAGTAGAGTAAGATTAAAATTGTGTGTGAGTGCATTTACGTAGGCTATGTTCGAATAGCACACTACCATAATATACTAGGGGTGTAACGGCACACAAACAGTTAAGTAAATGAATAATGAATAGGATAATATAGTGCATAAACAAAATGCTCCCCTCCAGAGTTAATTTCTCTAGTGAACTAACATGCTGTGGACACAAAATGACTTGCCTGAGGTAAATGTAATGCTATGTGGGATATTATTCTCAAGCTGTTTTATTGATATCTTTCTGCAGTTGAAACACTGGTTGAGAGCAAGCAGCAACCTCCCCCAGTTTCTCTTGAAGCCAATACAGAAGTGACTTAAACTGCAATTCATCGACTGGCCATTAGGCTCCAAAAGAGAGCAGAATCTCATTGAGCCCCATGTTAAAATGCTCAACTTTGCAGCAGAAAAAACATGTACAGCCTGGTACAAATTGTGGTCTATACAGCTCTGCCCTTCATGACAACTCTGAGAGGGATGAATTCTATTTATAACTCATCCGTTTAAATTATATTAAGCCTTAAATTTCTGCATAATTAAGGGCGTGGCCACTTGAGTGACAGGTGGATTGTAATTTGTAATTCCAGCCACTTAACTTGGCATCTCTGCCGTGTTTGTGCTTTTTTCAGGATTATTTCATACAATTATCAAATAATATGGCTTGCTGTGCAGTTTATGGTCGAGACAGATGTGCGTCTGTGTAGATGAGCACACATCCGGAAGATAAACAAAACACATTGGATCGTCTTGGCATTGGCTAAACGTTGTAATGACAATGGCTGGAGAATATGCCTCTCAAGACACCACAAAAATGCGACAGCACTGATTGGATATTATAACTAAAAAAGCTGCACTATTTTGAAAAATTGTACTTTGGACGTGGGCTCATTTGTTTGTGAGAGTCCAATGTATGCGATCATATACAGTTTTACAACATAAACGGTGCTCAGATTGCATAATTTCTTGAAGAACGATGACGGAGAACAGATCGTTCAAAAGAAATATGACGCAAACAATGGACAATATATCAACATTTCATGGATTTAACTTTAGACAAAAAGTGCTGTTGGATGTTTTTGGACGCTCATGGACATTTTACCCAAGTGTTACGGATTGGATTCATTTCACGATCGCTATTTCATTACAAAGGCGCGCCCCCTTCTGGATTGGAGTGTGGATCGCCTATGACCGATTGTATTCGTCGTCTGACTATATGCACTGAATCGCGACGTCTGATGTACAAATACATGTACCGTTACACCCCTAATGCATACTATTTCTGCACAAAATTGTATGTGTATTGTGCATAGTTTATGCACATTTTCTGTTTTTGTTTTTTTTGCCAAAACTTAGTTTACAACAGAGCACAGCCACTCAGATGTACAGTAGTTGTAAGATGTACTTAATTTCTGATTGTGTTGATTTGACTTCACATAGAAATCATCCTTTCCTTATGTGAGTGCTGCATGTGTTTGCAAAGTAAATGTAGAAGATTCAGTAAGTTGGTCTTCATGTTGGGTTTGGCCTAGTTCTGTAGAACTGTCTTGTTTCTAATGAAATGCCAGACAGGAGGATTAGCCTGCTATAGTAGTGTTTTTTTGATATCTCTCGCTTTCTCAAACTCAACCTTTCTCCATAAAAAAACACCATCCCTGCTTCATTAGTTTTTATCTTCTTGCATAGTTCTCAAATTAATTATTGAGCTGTTGGGTGTTTCAGACTTTAGGTGTCTGTATCAAATATGGTTAATGATTACATTTTTGGACAATATTTTGATGTTTCTTTAACAAATAAACTGTCCTACACACTAAAAGAGGTTGATGAAAGCCATTTTTACTATAAAAAAAGGCTATGTTTTAGTAAGAGTCTTGGTCATGGCAGATGGATGCTATGCTGGTGACTTCCAGAGTCATTAATGCATAGTTCACATTCTCTGCTTCCATATTCTGAGGCGGTGTAGTCAACTGCTTAAGACCGTGGAGGAAACCTTCTTTGCATTTCACTATAGCAACTGCAAAAGAACAGTTGTTAAATTTTTCACATACCTGGTTGTCCGATGCCTGAGCAGCTGCCCTGCCCCCACCTGTTTAACCTGTGGCCTGTCATAACCGTCAGTCCATCCTCAGCCTTCTGCTGAATCAGGATGATATGTTGTGTCTTTAAGGCCCCAATATACTCACGGCAAAGTTATTTTTCGTTCTTCGCTTAGGGGTAAAACAAAGTTTGAAATACTTGACCAGTGGTATACTGTTAGCGAACATCCGACGCCGCCCACACTGCTGAAAACAGCACTTAGATGAATATGTAGATATGTGCTGTGCACTTTCCTCTCAATAATTAAAACGCTACAAAACTGAGAAAACAGCAAGCATTTTTTAATAAAGCACGAAAAGCATCTTATCACGTTTAGTCGCGTCACGTTTATTTATATAGCACTTTATACAAAAGATTGCTTAAAATCAAGCAGCTTTTCCATAAAAAACATGAAAAAGTGTTTCGTTTCATCAGAAGTACAACTTCATTTTCTACTATAAAGCAGCTCTCCAGTATGTTCATGTTTTCACTCGCGAACATCTGTCCTGACATAAACAATGACGTTCAATTAGCATTTCTACAATGATGTATTTGACTGTGTCAGCATTTGTTTCATTAAATATAACTTGGATAAGTCACAACTGTTAAATGCCCACTGAAGAGCCTTGAAACGTGCAGCATTATTCAATGTGTTGATGTAATTTTCACTGAAACAGGAAAACAGGGTGGGACATATTGAACAGCTCCTCCCCTTTTTTTTAAATAGCCAATAGCATTTTGTTTATATCGCAGCTTGGCCAGAGCCGTTGAGTTCAGTAAAGCCGCAGTTTCTACCAAATCTCTAATTGTTTCTTCTCCTAATCTCCTCCATATCGCTTTAAAATACAGCATTCTGTGCAGAAATCAAACGGGTCCGATACGTTTTCTGGTCCGCGCCGACTCGCACATATGATCCGCTCTGCGCTATCGTGTCTCTGGACCCGACTGTGCGCGTTGCGGCGGTTCGCCTGACACTAACGTAAAATCAGACTTTATTCGCCCCAATGGAAGACATATTTGTACTGTCTGAATCGTTCCCTATCCCCTATATTGAACAATTGACCGATTTTAGCTGCAGCTTCAGCATCTATTTATAGTGTAAGGGGCGGGACGCTTCAGATTCTAGAGAGCATTTGATTGGACAGAAAATTTGATGAGAAGCTGAAGTGCAGGGTGATGTCATCAAATTCATTATTGGCGGAAGTGAGAGACTGTAAGTTTTGAACGCTTATATCTTCTAAATGTGTATTTTGTCATTGTTTTGGAGCACACTTGATTATAGATAACAGTAAGACTAACATATTCATACTAAAAGTCAAAAAAACTTAAATATTGATTTAAGTAGCAATAGGTAAAATTCGTTAGCCAAAGAACTTTACTATGACTGATTTAACTTATCACCTGAGAACGACACCATACTGAGTTCAGTTACCCATTTACCAATATTTAATGACCCCTTTTGCTTTCGGTTGCATTTTCTGTCTAAATTAAACTTGAAATTTTTTGTTTTGGTGTTTTGGGAAAAAAAACATTTCCATTCATCACTGCATTCTACAAATTCCCAGTGGACAAAACCTCAGGAAGACAGGTTGCGAAAATGAGAAAATAACCAATTTTTAGGCACACAACTTTACAAATCTCTAGAAAGCATAACAGAGAGATTTCTGTATATATCACGAAACCAATTCTAATGTAAAATGTTGTTTTTTTTTATTGACAATTTAACAGTTTGCCTGATAAATTGAACAGACTCAACTCTCACTGCTTAATTTTTATTTGCATGAAACTAAATGTCTTCTGAGTAAGGTCTGTACTGGAATTGCATCTGTTCGTGTCATTGAGTTGTTTCTATTAACTCTATTGAGGCCCGGTAGCTCCACACTCTCCACTCACCACCAGTAAACTTTACGACATAGTTGCTGAATAGCTCTTAATGCTCAGTGAATCATTGCTGAGAGGGTAAGGCTAACCTGAGGTCAGTGCTGAGCTTGGGTGAGAGGACACTATTCCCATAGTAATGCGGATTGATGAAGTGTCAGCGAAAGCATGTCCTTCTTCATATTTGTCGCTGTGTCGTCTATTCAGTTCTGTACATTTGGTGACCCTGAGGTGAAGAGTCACACCTCCACACAATGACCCCACAGGCTGCTCTCCTGGCCCCGACACTCAGGGAATGCTCGCATGGAGCGGGTGCTCCTGGGAATCCCTGGACTTTTGGCTTGAGGAGCAAGAAAGGGTGGAAAGAACAAAGAAGTTTGAACAAAAGGAGTGCTCTGTCATACAGTGGGAATTCATTAGTATACTTGTCCTCCTTTTTATTGGGTCAGTGAGCTCATGAAACAGTGAGCACAAAGCACATCATGGCCAGGAACTCTGTGTGAGTTCTTACAAGCTTTTGCTTGTCTATTTGCAGTATATCTATGGGAGAAGATTTAAGCCATGCACAGATTAGCACTCTTTCCAACAACTTTTTTTTCCCCCCTTTCACCTCTCATTTTTAGTTGAAAGTTGCATACTTGTGTGAGCAGAAAAGATTGTTTTACCAAATTTCCACCAGCTTTACAACAGGAGCAAATGCACAAAAATTGTGTTCTTTTGCTATGATTGTAATGTTGATTACTCCAGGTTATTCTAAATTAAGAAGTGTATGCCTGCAGTTAATAATTTGCATAATGCATGCCCAAACATCTCTATATAAAAGATTGCACACAGCCATTCGTTGCTCTCTGCATACATATCACTACGCTATCTAAACATGGAGCTGTGACACAATTTTTTTTTTTTTAATTTTGAAATGAGAAAGACTCATAGGGCCACTCACTTAGGCCCTGTTTCTACCTGGTATTAAGATGTGTTTTGGTCGAACAGATCACAAGTAGATGAGGGAGACACATTTCCGTTTACACCTGGTGTCTCTTTTGTCCACGTTCGTCCACCTCTGTCCTGATTTCCTCTAGGGGAGGGTCTGTGGGTGGGTAAATGTATGTGTTTTTCAGATCTTTCGATCTAATGGACAAAATAATCTTCCGCAATTTACAGATGATGGAAAAACATACGGAGAGCAACTTCCACTCTGACTTCCGCAAGTGTGTGTTAGAAATCAGGAATGGTGAAAGAACATTGTGCTTGGTACATTTTTTATCTTCAAACCAAACTTGTGTCTTCATCCGACAAAGTTTAAATAATCTGGCTAGCGAGTTTCTCATAACAATCGCATTAGGTCAGTAGGTGGAGAGTAGGTGGTCTTTTGTGGCTGTCCAAACACATTCAACCGCATGAGCATCTACACTACGAATGCAATCCAGTCAAATGCGTTTTAGACTACCTCTGAAAGTGGTTAAAAGTGGACAAGCTCAAAACGTTTTAGACCCCGTTTACACCAGTATTTAGCATCGTCCACTTGTGATCCAATCGACCAAAATGCATCTTAATACGATCCAAATGCATCTTAATTTCTTTAATTGGCTTTTTTTTTAAATTAGGTTGTAGTAACTTAATGAAATCGTCTTGATAACTTCAGAAATTAGGCATTGGATTTCTAGTTCCCAGCATGCTTTGCACAGGACTGGAGAAGGTGAATGAATGTTGAAAATAAGTGTTAATTTATTTGTTTTTAGTGAAGGGAATTTTTTTTGAGTAGTCACCTTAAAAAAATTGTGTTTATGCTGCAAATTATTAAGTTCCTCTTACTCAGCGTAGCTTGTTGGTTGAACGTGAATTCACTCAAAGTTGTCACTCAAAAAAATTGATGCAAACTGTTGCGTTAATTTTTTTTTGTTGAGCCAACACATTCTTTTTTACTCATAAGTACTCATAAGGAGAAGAAAAACTGGAGAGCCCGGGTTTGCAGCCTGGGCATTGAAAAGAGTCATGTGATCGCTGCCGTTGTCCACCTGAGTTGACGTCATTTGTCACCGTCGCTTTTTCAATGACGTAAGACCTGCATTCACAAGGGAATATCCGATCTGTCCGCTTCCATGGCAGACGCAAATGCACGTATCTGATTCATATCAATTAGTATACAAATAAAATTGAATACAAAGCAACAAATCAAACAGAAAAAATTCACAACAAAATAGATTCAATTACAAATTACATTCAGCAAGTGATAAATCACAGTTTTGGCTATGATGCACAGAAGGACTTTCTCTTTCAGTATGTGCAGAAACATTATTTTATGTAGGAAATTTGAACAGAATGCACATGTTGAGAATGTAGGAGTGGGTGGCTTGTTTACTAGGATCTTTTCCCTGTCCTGTCAGGCCATCACGGTGGTCTTGTTGATAACCGCAGTGGTTTGTGGCATAAGCGTGCCCAAACCCGCACCAGTACAACATGCCCTCAGTATTTAGTGCCGGATTATGATCAAAATCATTTAAGCATGACAGGTAGCTACACTCAAAGTCAGATATACAGGAGATTATTCTCATAGTTTATCTCACACTTATAGATTATATAACCAACACACACCTCAAGCCTCAAGAGAACAACCCATGATTCTCTCTGTTTCTCTCTTATAGATGCAGGAGTTGGAACATAGAGTGATAGAGGCTGACCAGCGGGCAGAGAATGCTGAAAAACAGGTATAGCTATTTTTCTGAATTTACTGTGTTAGAATCAATCTCAGGACGTGGTGTTTTATATGCCAGATTTTTTTTAAAGGGATTTTTCAATATCATTGTATAATCACATTCAGTGTGTCATATAATAAAATAAATCACACATTGAAATAAAAAAACAAAACAATAACATTTTCTTTGTTCGTGTTGAAAGTTAGAGTTTAAAGTATAACAGCCTTATCTAGCAAATATTATCACGGCACAGTTAGTAGTCAAAATTTTTGTTTTTGTTTTTCAGAAAATGTACAATGCATTTTAGAAAAATAACTACATAGACAATAAAAAACGTTTAATTTTAAATAGATAATCTTGAAATATTTTTGTATGTACAACAAAGTTATTGAAAATTGTTAATGTTTTGGAAATAAATCTGTTATTTGAATTTGTTTCTTTTTAAAATTTTGTTCAAAATATCATACGTATCATATCGTGAACGCAATATCGCAATACATATTGAATCGTGAGCTGAGTGTATCGTTACACACAAATAGATTTAAATAATTAAAATTTTAGTTTTTTTGAGGAAATTGGCTGATATTCAGATGGAAAAAAACATTAAAATAAAAATAAATGTTCTATCGAAATCAGCTTTAGTGTACTTTTACTTATTTTATAGTTAATTATAAGTAATAAATCATGGGATCACAAATGGATCCACTCTTTCTTGAGAATTTTTCTTTTTTTTCCAAAAAATAACTTTTTTGTTTTGCATAGTAAAATAAAACCTGTAGCTGTGGTTTGCCTTTTTTTGCTAAATAGTTTTGTCAGATAAATATCTTTACCAAGTTTAGAGTTTTGTTCCTCCCTCCTATTAAAAATATTTTAAAAATATTTTCCTCATATTTTGATTGTTTAATCAAACTTGTAGGGTCATTAAAAACAAATATCCCCTCCAGACATCACTTTTGGCCTCTACTGTACTATTTTCTCTTGAGGACTTAATCAAAATTACCATTGTAGGTCCATATAATGGAGGAGAAACTGAAGTCTGCAAACATGCAGCCCAGCGAATCGGAAAACTCACTGTACAGGCGCTATCAAGAGCTGAGCAGTCAAATTCAGGAGAAAGATATGATCATAAAGCGACTCGAAGGACAGCTGGAGAAGCAGGTAAAGACCTCACAAAGAGGAAGAGATGGCTGTTGAACTCTCACTTAAGGACTGAAACATTGTTCAACTGCCCTCCTTATCTGCAGAACTTGGTTCGAGCCCAAGAGGCCAAGATTATTGAAGAGAAGGCTGCAAAAATCAAAGACTGGGTCACTTTTAAGTTGCGAGAGGTGAGTTGTGCTGTGGATCAAAAAAACATGGTAACACTTTAGTATAGGGAACACATATAAACTATTAACTACAACTTTTCCCTCAATAAACTCCCAATTTACTGCTTATTAATAGTTAGTAAGGTAGTTAAGTTTAGGTATTGGATAGGATTAAGAATGCAGAATAATGTGTGCTTAATAAGTACTAATATATAGCCGATATTCTTGTAATTAGCAACTAGTTAAAAGACCCTAAAATAAAGTGTCGCCAAAAACATTTGTTGAAAAAGAGTGTAATTTATTTTTTTTGGTGTCTTGTAGATGGAAACTGAGAACCAGCAGTTGAAGAAGGCAAACCTGAAGCAGGCTGAGCAGATCCTCATACTGCAAGACAAGCTTCAGAGTAAACATAGTTCCTTTCCTGTTTTCTTTTCCTTATACCATTTGTTTTTGCTTGCATTTGTATACCTCTCACTGTGTTTCTGTCAGCTCTTCTCGAGAGGCCCATGTCTCCAGCAGTGGATTCCCACCTGGTCCCTTCCAGCCCACTCCACCCTCCCAGCTGCCCCGGGACACCCCCTGTCCAGGAGGAGGGCTGGAGATTGACAGGATCTCGCATGGCCAATTCTACAGGTACGTAATCATCTTCCACCTTCAGAAGGTTTGAAGCTCTCACTAGTGTCGTTGAACAGAAATATATTAGCTAATTCTGTTTTTCTCAGATTTACTTATGGAACTGCTAAATTAACTTTATTTTACACTTATTATTTATGTATATTTTACACTAGTATTATTTTTTGTAAATACACTAGACAAGGTTTCTTGCATTTAGTTTTACATCACCATTTTCTGCCCTCAAATTAAACCAAGATGTTTTTTGATACTGTACCTTTAAGACTGACCTCTGTTATAATTATTGCTATTTTGATATTTATTGTACTCAGTTTTCACCTAATCCTAACCTGAAGAGATAAGTGATAAGATTCCAATGACAAGCAATTTGTTTATTTATTCTGTGTTGTCATCATTCAGGTTTGATTTCAGCTTTAATGTACGTTTGTTTTTTAACAAAGCAGCTGATATTGCCATAGAAACTAGTAGACTGACGACTCGCTTTCACCACAAAATGGCGGAAACGCAGGGCTGCTGCTGGGCGCCAGTGTTGCAATGGAACCTTCTATTAAGTGTCGCTTCTTGTTAGTGTATATTCTTTGGTGATAGTATGATGCCCATAGGGATTTCCTGGAACAACGTTCATTGTCTTCTGCGGGGCATATTTGCAGTTTGTGCGCGAGAGCGCCCTCTGGCTTTCAGATGGAGCAGCCTTTGGCAATTTGCGTTAAGTTTAATTTCGATTAATCGTGCAGCCCTACCAGAGATTATTATTGTCATACTTTACATGTTGTTGTTCCACCAACAAACATTCATAAAAAACATTTCTACAATAGAGTCGTTGTATATCGCCGTCGCAACTGGCTAGACAAAATCTCTGATTAACATGGAAATAATACCTTTTATCGAGTGCTGCGGCGTCGCATCACTTTTAAATGCGCGCTCTGTCAATAACAAAACTGTGATGTTATCTGACATCAGTACAGAAGAAAAATTGGACCTTGTGTGTTTAACGGAAACGTGGCACAAAGAGTCTGATGGTCTTCTCTTTAATGAACTTACTCCTGCTGGATATAGATTGTTTGATCTCCCGCGATCCTCTGGTAGAGGTGGGGGTATCATTGTTCTGGATAATCACCAACTCATCATGAGCTCTGTGGATGTCCCTCAGTTTAACTCGTTCGAATGCCTTGTACTGAGTGTATCTGCCTCCCTCTCCACTGCCATAGCCACAGTCTACAGGCCTCCTAAGATAAATAAAGACTTTTTGTCTGAATTTGCAGATATGTTGTCCTTGTTGTGCCTCAAATTTAAGAGAACTCTTATTTTGGGTGACTTTAACATCCACATGGACATAAAAGATTCTACAACAACAAAAGACTTTTCATCTTTATTGGAGTGCTTCGATTTGAACCAGCTGGTGGACTGTCCTACTCATAATAAAGGTCACACTCTTGATTTAGTGATCCTAAATGGTTCATTTGTGTCCCAGTTGTCCACCTCTGACTTAGGGTTGTCTGATCATCTTGCTGTCTATTTTAATATGGAGCTGCCTGACATGAACACTACCTCTTCGCGCATTATAAATTATCGCAAATGGAGATCTATTGACCGCTCTGATTTTGCTGAATTCATTGATTCTTCTTTAAGTTGTTTTTCTCCATTTGATGCATTGGAAGACAAAGTCTTCATGGTTAACTCTGTTCTCTCATCTGGCCTGGATTTATTTGCCCCTTTGAAATCACAATCTGTTTCCTTTGGACGTTCCTCTCCCTGGTATAATGATAATCTGCGTGCAATGAAGACTTCATGTCGTACAATGGAGCGTAGGTGGCGTATGTCTGGTCTGACTGTCCATCAACAGGCCTGGAAAGACCACTTACTTGAATGTAAGACTAAAATTGCAGCAGCAAGGTCTGCTTATTTTGCACAGATTGTTGATAACAATCAGAATAACCAGAGACAATTGTTTCATTCAATCAACAAACTACTTAAATGTAACAATTCTTTGACTGGTTCTGCCTCAACTCACCTTTGTAATAAGTTTCTTGATTTCTTTAGCTCTAAGACTGATCACACTCGTAAATGTATTATTTCTTCTCTTCCTTTGTCTGTTTCTCTTTTATCTGCTTCAGAATTTTCTGGTATCCATCTCTCAAACTTCTCCACAATGGACTTGAATTCTCTTTGCAATGAGGTCTCATTGTTGATCCTGTACCAACCAGGCTGTTTCAATCGTGTTTTACTACTTTATGTCCGGCTGTATTAAGCATCATCTATGATTCTCTGTGTACTGGTGTAGTGCCAGCAGCATTTAATGTTAATGTGGCTGTGTCTTTTCTCTCTCAATGTATTTCTGAGATAAAAAAAATGGATGTCTGGAAATTTCTTGTGTCTGAACAGTGACAAGACGGAGGTAATGCTCATTGGTTCACTCTACCAGATATGTAAGGCTGGGTCTTTAACTATAAGTGTGGATGGCTCTACACTGGAATTTCAAACTAAATTAAGAAATTTAGGGGTGATATTTGATGCACATTTAACATTTGTTCCCCATGTTCAGAACTAAAAAACATTGCAAAATGCGTCCTATGCTGTCACTCCCGGTGGCTGAAAAGCTGATCAATATCTTTGTGTTTTCTCGCATTGATTATTGTAATGCTTTGCTGGTCGGGGTCTCAAATGCTACCCTAAATAAATTACAGCTGGTTCAAAATTCAGCCGCCCGAATCCTGTCTGGAACCAGGACAAGGGATCACATCACTTCAGTCTTGGAGTCTTTACATTAGCTCCCTGTCAGATTTCGGGTGGATTTTAAAGTTCTCATGCTTACTTACAAAGCTTTGAATGGTTTGGCTCCTCACTATCTTACTGAGCTTTTAGCCCCCTACACACCTGTGCGTGCTCTCCGCTCTTCGGAAACTGGCCTTTTAATCGTCCCACATACCCGTTTAAAATCTATGGGTGATAGGGCATTTTCTTCAGTTGCTCCAAGACTTTGGAATTCCTTGCCTGCTCGGATTAGGCAAGCAGAATCCCTTAGTGTTTTTAAATCCTCCCTTAAAGCTTATTTCTTTAGGGTAGCTTTTATTTGATTTTTACTTGACTTTTTAAAATTACTTATTTTAAAGTAATGTTTGTGTAATTGTATGCTTTTTTCCTTTTGTGATGCGCTTTGAGATGCTACTTTTAAAGGCGCTATAGAAAATAAAGTTTAATATTATTATTATTATTATCACATCTGGTTAGAAAACGGTGTTAATGTCAATGAATATTCATGATGCATGAAAAATTTTGCCCAAAACCTAATATTTTCAGTTGCCTAAATTTCAGTGCATTGCTAAAACAAATAATAATAAAATATTAAACAATAAAAATCCCATAATATTTCCTTAATCCACCCCCACCCCCCAACTTCTATCCCGCACTTTTTGGATGTATAATTTTTCACTTTTCATTTTTATCTAATTATGCAGAAGAATCTGGCCAAGATGAAATCTTGTCTGACATTTAAGAGTCTCGAAATCGCAATTCATGCTCTCATATCACCAAGACTGGACTACTGTAATTCGTTATATAAAGGAATTAGTCCAGCCTCTATCTTATGGCTAGCCTGGATGCCAGCCGAACTTAGCCCCGCCCACAGCATTTTTAGGTTGGGGAAGTTCGGTCTGGACTCGATCCGTAGAGGAGTAATTATGCCCGAACAGAAACTGTTCGGACCAATCACATTGTCAGGGCAATGATTGACAGATTATCACCAGAAACGTAATCAGCCACGTCATCAAAGAGCGCTTGGGTTGAATTAGTTTACAACAATGATGGCTGTTGTTGAAGAACTGAGATGTGTAGATTCCGCCATTGCGTCCGTTATAGAAGATATCGACAGCGCATTCATATTAAAAGATTTTAAAATTCTTTTTACAACACCGGCAAAGATTGTTTACGCTCATCTTCTACTAGTTCCAGCATGTGTGCAGTTGAGTTCTGTTAACAAAACTGTGCGTCACTCAACATACGTCACTTACTCTGTAGCTCTGATTGGTTGTAGGTCTATCCAATTGAGGTCTTTCCTGGATCGGTTGAAATACGCCCCCATAATCAAAGCCCAATGGAGCAGTATCAGACTCATATTCTGACTACAATTGAGTATGACCACGTCAGGCTATCTTACGGCTGCAGAAGGTTCAAAATGCTGCTGCGAGATTATTAATGAATATTAAAAAAAGTGAACACATCACTCCGTCCCTGGTCTCCCTACATTGGCTTCCTGTACAGTACAGGATTGATTTTAAGTTACTTTTACTAGTATATAAATCTCTGCATGGCCTTGCACAAATTCTTATTCATCAGATTTGTTAATTGAACATCATACGGGAAGAACACTGAGATCAACAACTCAAAATTTACTTAAAATTCCAAGGACCAAGTTAAGCCGGAAAGGGGATCGTGCATTTGCGGCAGTAGCGCCTAGGCTTTGGAATAGCTTACCCATGTATGTCAGGGATGCTGACTCCGTACACGTTTTTAAAATACTTAATACTTAAATAAACATAAGACACACTTGTTTTCCATGATGTATCCCTCTTGTTGAAATATTTTGTATTATTATTGTTAATGTGTGTATTGTTATTATTAATATTGTATTTATTTCTTTTTATACCTAGATGTTGTAAAGCACATTGGTCAACATGTGTTGTTTGAATAGTGCTATACAAATAAAGCTGACATTGACACTGACATTGACATTGACATGCATTCATATCTGTTGCAAATTGCAGATAGCAAAAGGAAAATCACGGAGGGCTGTGATTCCGCTTTTCATAGTGCATCCTTACTTCCCACATTACAAGACAAAGGAGACTCTTATAAGTCTAGTCAAGATTGTGTTGACACCACAACCTCAGTAAAGGAGGCCGGAGAGGGGGCGGAGCCTTCTTTTGGAGCATCACGTGAGAGAGGTGTGGGAGGAGCCTCAGACAGAGATCACTCTTCTGATGAGCTCAACAGCAAATTTCGTTCCCAGCGCCTTCGCTCTTCTTCCTCATCTTCTTCCTCATCCTCCTCAGCATATGAGACTCCTGGTCCGGGTGGCTTCGACACGCCTACCCCCACTCCTAAAAGCCCTCCTCCTGTGCCCCTCTCACCCCCATTAATATGCCTCCCACTGTCATGCCCCTTCCATCTGGCTTTACCCTTGGGCACCAGCATGACCCTTCCCAAAGTTCGCACTCCTCTAACCCCCCGTGACAGCATCCAACTTGTGAAGAAACACCACAGTCAGCCCCAACCCGGCATAGAGCGCCTCCATCAGGTCAACGTCAACATTGATATCGGAAACTGCACCTCTCCATCCTGTGGTTCAGTTCCCACACATGGGCTAGAGGAGACGGACATTGATGAAGGGCCTCCAGAAAGCATGGAGGGTGTGGTGGAGGGGTCAGAGATGGAAGCTCAGCCTACTGATGGAGGCTTATTGGATAGGTTGGCCAAAGAGTTTGAGATGATGGACCCAGAAGCTCTTAAACCGCCTACACCACCTCTGCACAGATTTCCCTCTTGGGTAAGACAGGAAAGAATGCTACGGCTTTTACCTCAAATTGTGCAGCTTGTTAAAGGATTAGTTCACTTCAGAATTAAAATTTCCTGATAATTTACTCACCCCCATGTCATCCAAGATGTTCATGTCTTTCTTTCTTCAGTCGAAAAGAAATTAAGGTTTTTGATGAAAACATTCCAGGATTTTTCTCCATATAGTGGACTTCAGCAGTTACCAACTAAATTGGTAAATTGGTCTAAATTGACCAATTGACCGTTGGTCTAAACTGCAAGGTCTAAATTGCAGTTTCAATGCAGCTTCAAAGAGCTCAACATGATCCTAGACGAGTAACAAGAGTCTTATCTAGTGAAATGATTGGTCATTTACTAAAAAAATAAATAAAATATACTTTTTAACCACAAATGCTTGTCTAGCTCTGTGATGCGCCACACATTACGTAATCACGTTGGAAAGGTCATGCGTGAGGTAGGTGGAAGTACAGCGGTAGGGCGAAAACTCCATCTCATTTTCTCCTCCAACTTCAAAATCGTCCGACGTCGTTGTTTTACCTTTTTTTGTAAAGGCTTTGTTTGACAGTCTTTGCATGTTCGCTTTATAGACACTGGATCGGTTACTTCCGCCTACGTCACTTGTGATCTTTCCAACATGATTATGTAATGTGTGGCGCATCGCAGAGCAGTGCAAGACGAGCATTTGTGGTTAAAAAGTATATACATTTTTTTTTTTTTTTTAGAAAATGACCGATTGTTTCGCTTGATAAGACACTTATTCCTCATCTGGGATCATGTAGAGCTCTTTGAAGCTGCACTGAAACTGACATTTGGACCTTCAACCCATTGGTAACTGTTGAAGTCCACTATATGGAGAAAAATCCTGGAATATTTTCCTTAAAAAACTTAATTTCTTTGTGACTGAAGAAAGAAAGACATAAACATCTTGGATGACATGGGGGTTAGTAAATTATCAGGAAATTTTAATTCTGAAGTGAACTAATCCTTTAAAGACAGATGTGTTATAAGTTGCGAGTTGCAAGTTATAGTTTAGCCCACTTATAATGTAAATAAACGCTAAGTTACAGCTTGCCACTAAATTTATTAAATTACAACATTTTTTAATGTTATTAAACTTGAAATTTGAAATATAACCCAACATGTAAACAAAATAATTCACCATAAAAATATAAAATTTAAATTATATACATTTTCTAGTTTGTTGTATTAGTATTTATATATTTTGCCTAAATGTTTCATTATTTACATAAATATACTATTCAGATTTCCATATACACTACCGTTCAAATGTTTTTATGCTTACACAGGCTGCATTTATTTGATAAAAAAAAATAATATTGTGAAGTATTTTTACAATTTAAAATAACTATTTTCGACTTTAATATCTTTTAAAATGTAATTTATTCCTGTGATAAAAGCTGATTTTTCAGCATCATTACTCCAATCTTCAGTGTCACATGATCCTTCGGAAATCTTTCTAATATGCTGATTTGGTTCTCGGGTAACATTTCTGATTATTATCAAGGTTGAAAACAGCCTCTTAATATTTTTGTGGAAACTGACACATTTTTGTTTCAAGATTCTTTGATAAATAATGCTCGGGGTGGGCTTTTGGGGCTCTATTGACTTTGGGCCAGCAAGCAACCACCTAGAAACACACAAAACAACACTCAAAATGTTTTAGCAACCAAATTGCAACACCCTTGCACCCACCCACATCACCCTAACACTATAGTGGCAAGTCTTCTATGGTATGATAAAAGTTCGACACCACTATTTGCATGTGTGTTTTTCAGGAGAGCCGGATCTATGCAGTAGCTAAATCAGGAATGAGAGTCTCAGAGGCCTGTCTTGGAGCTAAGACTTTTGGGAGAGGTCAGTCAACCAATCAGCAATCATCACTGATCACTCAGTATAGGTCTGTCACCAGCAATTGCTATAACACTATATGAACACATGCTCTTGGATCTGTCAATTAGAAGTCAGGATTTGTTTGATGTCACTTCCTCTTACCTAAGGGGAACACACCTGTGCAGGTGTGATCTCCATGCATTGAATCTTCTAAGAGGCTTTTAGAGGAGTTCCAGGTCTGTGAGTAAAGGGTGAGAATGAAAACCCTGCTTTTCAATATGCTGTGATGAAAGGTTAAAACCACTGTGTAATTATCTCAGGGAGTGTTTCACCTCAACTCTACAACAAAAATCAGTGGAACTGTGCTGCATTCTGCAGTGAGACACACGTCTGGAACTTTTTATAGTGAATATATTTTCTAGTTATGCTCAGCTCTAAAATACAGAAGAGGATTAGGGCAAAGCAATAATAAAAATAAAAAAATAAATCATCTTGAGATTAAAGTCATTATAATGCAAGAATAAAATCATTAAATTTCGAGAATAAAGTCATTGGGTCTCATTCACTAATAATTGCGTGGATTATTTCGTATTTGTCTCCACCTAATTCACAACACCTGCTTACACACAATAATTTGTTCTTAATCTTGTCTGTAAATGAAATAGCCTTATGAAATTATATTGAAGTGCCCACCCAGGCCTTATGAATTTTTTACAGCTTTGCGAACATTATGTAAGCGCCCATGTGTTGTTCGTTTGTTTCTCCAGTATCCACCCAACCTCAGCACTCAACAACAGGCCCCTTCACCCACCTCATTTATAAGAACATCAGTGTGCCTGTGTACTCCACTCTTAAAGGGGTAAGATTACATCAATATGAGAGTTAACTAGTTATCTTACCAGTGTCATGCTAAAGTGTTATTATACATAACAGGTAAAGTGTACTTGTCTTTCTCATCCTTCCCACAATGTTCTTCTGCCCTTAGAAGGCGACTCAGATCAGCAATGTGCCTCTCCCCGATGATGACTCCGGTTCAGAAGACGACAGCAGCTCATTGGCCAGCTTGCACACGTCCATACTAGGGCCAGATAAAAAGGGCAGCACCCCTGGCAGCCCTCGGGCTGTCAAAAGAGGTGAGGAAATCTGTGAAATAACCAACTTTATGACCTTCAAAATATTTTTGTTTAACTTTTTAGGCTATTTTTTTCTAATTTGTGAATAATAAAAGTGTGCAGCTATCATAAACTGACACGAAGGTTGAGATTCCAAATGCAGTATTTATTTAAAGGGTAATCCATTATCATAATCCATAAAACAGGCATAAGGTCAAAACCACGGGCAAACAGTCCAAACATAACAAGGTCCAAGACACAAAAAAATAATCCAGGGAGACAAGCAGAAGATGAAAACCAAGACAACCAGAATAATGCTCAGAAATGCAGTAGTGACACATACAAGACTTCGCAATGGCTGACAGAAAACACAGTTAAACATAAACGAGTAAATCATACACAGGTCGAAGTGATCAGATCATAATGAGTCCAAGCAAGGGGTTATGGGAATTGTAGTCCAAGACGGAATAACAATGAATAAGAGTGGAGTGCCCTCTGGTGGACATCCAGGGCAAACCAGCTGGTGATCGTGACAGTAGCATTAAATATTGTTGTTTTTTTTAAACTAAAATTATTAAAATCTGACCCAAGATCAACTCTTGGACATTTTTATGTCTTTTGTCCTGCAGGTGTTTCTATGTCCTCCATCAGTTCAGAGAGTGACTATGCCATTCCTCCGGATGCATACTCGTTGGACAGTGACTGCTCAGAGCCCGAGCACAAGGTGCAGCGCACCTCCTCCTACTCCTGTGAGAGTGTTGGACAGGTACGTCTCTGAGCTCCTTCTTCTTTTGAGCCATCTCTATATTGTCTTCTAGGGGTGTAACGGTACACAGAAGTTCATGGTTCGGTATGTATCTCGATTTTGGGGTCATGGATACAAGTTTGGTGCATTTACATGGCCCCCCCCCCNTGATTCCTGATTGCTTAAAATAAAAATTGTTGATTTGTTACTCTAATTGATAGATTGACCAACGCTGCACGGTAAAAGGCAACTGCTGTTTGATTAAGTGTTGTGTGTAGCATACGCTGTTATTTTCTGTGCGTGTGAGAGTTCATTAACATTTGGTGACCATGACGGATGCACAAAGTTCAATATTACGCTTTTTCAAGAAATCACGAAAACATGAGAGAGAAGGAGAAACAGAGCCTACTTCACCTTTCCACGAAGAGACAGCGAGTCAAGCGGCACCTGATTTTGTCTCATTATAACAGCAGAAACAGCTTATGGCCATACAAATAAGAGTAAGACATCATTCGAAACTGTAAAGGGTCTGTTTTTATTTGTGTACACTCTACACCCACAATTAAAACAAAACATTATGCTTTTGTAAAATGAAGAAAACAAACAGAATGACGCTTTCTGCCATCCCGGTTTCCTTTCCATGAAGTTTGTGGAGCATGTCACAAAAATTAATCGAAACTCAGTGTATAGGCTACTAGTAAGCTCTTGCGTACCATCGGAACTCTTGTTTTGGGTTGGTGCATAGATCGACTCTTCTTCTTTTGCTCTTTTTCCTGTTGTGGCAGTTAACAAATAGCTTTGCATTTCTGCACACGCCCCCTTCTGGATTGGAGTGTGGATCGCCTGTGACTGACTGTATTCGTCGTCTGACTGTATGCACTGAACTGTGACGTCTGTACCGATGCAGTTCGGGACGAATACTGTTACACCCCTATTGTCTTCTCATCTACACTAAAATTAAAAAATTTGGCATTTTTGTATGCTTTTGAAAGAAGTATTTTATGCTCACCAAGGCTGCATTTAACGACAGTAATATTGTGTAATATTACTATTTAAACTATTTAAATATATTTAAAAATTTAATTTATTCCTGTGATGGTAAAGCTGAATTTTCAACATCATTACTCCAGTCTTCAGTGTCACATGATCCTTCAGAAATTATTTTAATAAGCTGATTTGGTTCTCAAGAAACATTTCTTATTCATAGTTTTCATGTGACATCACAGACTTATAGGAATGCCCACCTAGAGGGCAAAACAAGGCTTTCCTCCTTTGCCTGCCCGTTATTTTTACCAGGTTTGAACTAAAGTACTAATGTAGTAAAACAGTGATATTAAAAGACCAGTTTCAGTATACACATTATTAATGATGCATACTATGTACAGGCAAACAGACAAACCCAGAATATGAATGCAACGCAAAGAATGCGCTTAACTATTTAGCGATTTGTGTTCATATTCCTGGCTCATCTGCTTGCCTATATATAGTATGCATCATCAGTAAGGAATATACTGAATTTGATCCTTTAATATCACTGTTTATATTCAGTGCCCTCCACAATTATTGGCACCCTTAGTAATTATGAGCAAAGGCGGATGTGAAAATAAATCTGCATTGTTTATCCTTTTGATCTTTCTTTCAAAAAATTCACAAAATTGTAACCTTTCATTGAAGGAAAAGAATTGAAAGTGGGGGGAAAATCACATTATGAAATAAATGTTTTTCTCCAAAACACGTTGGCCCCAATTATTGGCACCCTTTTACTCAAAACTTTTTGCAACCTCCTTTTGCCAAGATAACAGCTCTGAGTCTTCACCTATAATGCCTGATGAGTTTGGAGAACACCTGACAAGAGATCAGAGACCATTCCTTCATGCAGAATCTCTCCAGATCCTTCAGATTCCCAGCTCCATGCTGGTGCTTCTTCTCTTTAGTTCACTCCACTAATTTTCTTTAGGGTTCAGGTCAGGGAACTAGGACGACCATGGCAGAAGCTTCATTTTGTGCTCAGTGACACATGTTTGTGTTGGTTTTGATGTTTGTTTTGGATCATTGTCCTGATGGAAGATCCGACCACGGCCCATTACTGGATTTCTAGCAGAAGCGGTCAGGTTTTGAATTTTTATCTGTTGGTATTTGATAGAATCCATGATCTGATATATCTGAACAAGATGTCCAGGACCTTCAGCAGAAAAATAGGCCCACAACATTAAAGATCCAGCAGTATATTTAACCGTGGTCATGGGGTACTTTTTATCCATGTGTGCACCAAACCCATCTGGTGGGTTTGCTGCCAAAAAGCTCTTTTTTTAGTTTCATCTGAACATAGAAGCCGGTCCCGTTTGAAGTTCCAGTCGTGTCTGACAACTGAATATGCTGGAGATTGTTTCTGGATAAGAGCAGAGGATTTTTCTTGAAACCCTCCGGAACAACTTATTTAGATTAAGATTTGTAGGTTCTGTTTGATAATTTTTTTAGGCTTTCTGAGACTCAAGACTCAACTAATCTCTGCAATTCTCCAGCTGTGATCCTTGGAGAGTCTTTGTCCACTCAAACTTTCCTTCTCACCTCGCATTAGGACGATTTAGACACACGTCCTCTTCCAGGCAGATTTTTAACATTTTTAGTTGATTGGAACTTCTTAATTATTGCCCTGATGGTGGAAATGGGGATTTTAATGCTTTAGCTATTTTCTTACAGCCACTTTCTATTTTGTGAAGCTCAACAATCTTTTGCTGCACATCAGAACTATATTCTTTGGTTTTTCTCATTGTGATGAATGATTA
>RJVU01053975.1:1123025-1137909 GCA_003731715.1 Anabarilius grahami
GGAGATTGTTTCTGGATGAGAGCAGAGTATTTTTCATGAAACCCTCCGGAACAACTTGTGGGGATGTAGGTTCTGTTTGATATTTTTTTTTAGGCTTTCTGAAACTCATGACTCAACTAATCTCTGCAATTCTCCAGCTGTGATCCTTGGAGAATCTTTGGACACTCAAACTTTCTTCCTCACAGTGCATTAGGATGATTTAGACACACGTCCTCTTCCAGGCAGATTTGTAACATCTTTAGTTGATTGGAACTTCTTAATTATTGCCCTGATAGTGGAAATGGGGATTTTCAATGCATTAGCTTTTTTCTTATAGCCACTTTCTATTTTGTGAAGCTCAACAATCTTTTGCTGCACATCAGAACTATATTCTTTGGTTTTTCTCATTCTGATGAATGATTAAGGGAATTTGGCCTTTGTGTTTACACATATTTGTTCTCCTGTGGAACAGGAAGTCATGACTGGACAATTTCATTCTCCTAGTCACCCTGGTGTGCTAAAAAATTTAAATATGAATGGGAATATACTTCAGAGATATTTTACTCATAAGAATTTCTAGGGGTGCCAATAATTGTGGCCAACATGTATTGGAGAAAAATATTTATTTCATAATGTGAGTTCCCCCCACTTTCAATTGTTTTACTTCGATGAAAGGTTAGAATTTTGTGAATATTTTAAATGAAAGATCAAAAGGATAAACAATGCAGATTTATTTTCACAGCTGCCTTTGCTTATATTTACTAAGGGTGGTAATAATTGTGGAGGACACTGTACATTAATGCACTTAAAGTGTTTTTCACGTTAAGTGTTTTATAATGTCCCGCTGTTTTTAGCGATTGAAATCAGCGGTGCTGTATATGTATCACAAGTGCCCACATTTTTGGTTGTTGTTGATGTTTTTCTTCTTTTGAGATGGATCCTTTCTTATGTTTTAGTTTTAGACCAAGGAGGTCTGTAATACCTTGAGAAAGTTGTGTGTTAGCATTCCCATTCACCTCGATCCTAATCCAGTTACGTGGATAGAAGTTAGAAGACAGGTTGTCCATGGTTAAAAGCTTTGTATGTGTTTTTCCATATAGGAGACTCTAGAAAAGACAGGTTACTTGCTGAAAATGGGGAGTCAGGTAAAGGCGTGGAAGAGGCGCTGGTTCATTCTGAGGAACGGGGAGATCTTGTACTACAAGTCGCCGGTGAGTAGACTTTTCTGCAACTCTGCGGCGGTATTTGAGAGAGTGTGAGGGAAGGAAGTTTAGAGTTACAGCGCTGATGATATCTGCTTTTGTTCTGCTCTCAGAGTGATGTGATCCGGAAACCTCAGGGCCAAATGGAGCTGAACTCCTCGTGTCATATAGCCCGCGGAGAGGGAGCTCAGACATTCCAGGTGAGAGACACACTGATACACAAACAGCCTTTAAAAAATCTGTCAGCCTGAGGCTTTCAGAAACAGCCTGATATGGGTATCACATGAGCTTTGCTTGCGTTTTGAGAGAATGTTCATCTCTCAACTGCTGTTATTATTGGATTTTCAGTCAAAATGATAGCAATAATGGGGTATTATCTATAATTTCCTCAAACTTTAATCAGTGTCATCATATCTGTTACAATTTGGGAGGACCTGATAATCATAATCAAAAATGTCTTGTAGAATTTATTGTAGGTCACCTGGACTTGTTTTTCTGTTACCACATGAATTGGAATAAATCCTACAATACATTCCATGATGGCAGAAATGATTCAGAATCTTCACATATCATGCCAAATTTTCAACTCATGGATTGATGGATAATGGATGGATGGATGGATGGATGATGAATTGATGGATGGATAATGGATGGACGGATGGATAATGGATGATGGATGGATAATGTATGTATGGATGGATGGATAATGGGTGAATGGATAATGGATGGATGGATGGATGGATAGATAGACATCTTTTTTTACTGTTGTTTCCATGATTGTAGAGATAGTTTTGTTTTTGTTTTTCTATTAAAGGGATAGTTCACCCAAAAATGAAAATGTGAGGTTTATCTGCTTACCCCCAGGGCATCCAAGATGTAGGTGACTTTGTTTATTCAGTAGAACACAAATGATGATTTTTAACTCCAACCGTTGCAGTCTGTCAGTCTTATAATGCATGTCAGTGGGAACTTCGTCTATAAGAGTAAAAAAAACATGCACAGACAAATCCAAATTAAACCCTGTGGCTCGTGACGACACATTGATGTCCTAAGACACGAAACGATCGGTTTGTGGGAGAAACCGAACAGTATTTATATCATTTTTTACCTCTAAAACACCACTATGGCCAACTGTGTTCAGCATCCGGTTAGTGAGGTCAGAAAACACGTTCTGATGACGGAAGCGATCTCTCGTGCTTTGCTTCAATGAGTGCGAGACATCACTTCCGTTGTCAGAGCGCATTTAGACCTCACTAACCGGATGTGGAGGGCAGTTGGACATAGTGGTGTTGTAGAGGTAAAAAATGATATAAATACTGTTCGTTTTCTCACACAAACTGATCGTTTATTGTCTTAGGACATCAGTGTGTCGTCACGAGCCGCTGGGTTTAATTTGGATTTGTCTGCGCATGTTTTTTTTACTCTTATAGACGAAGTTCCCATTGACATGCATTATACGACTGACAGACCGCAACGGTTGGAATTAAAAATCATCATTTGTGTTCTACTGAAGAAACAAATTCACCTACATCTTGGATGCCCTGGGGTTAAGCAGATAAACATCAAATTTTCATTTTTGGGTGAACTTTCCCTTTAAGTGAAGAGTTATAGTTAGGGATGGACAATATATCCACACCAAATCAGCTGAGGGCCACATTTTGATTGATTGATTGATTAATAATAAAACAAATTCTCAATATTTACATTTTAATATCTGCCATTTATCAGTTATCGACCGCAACATTAAAACAATTATTCGCTTATCTGAATCAGACAGAAATGTAATATTAGTGCATCCATAGTCATTGTCAGATTTACCATACCAGTTTTGTTGGCTAAATCTCTGTCAAACTTTTTTTTTCTAATGTGCGTGTTGTGTCTAGTTAATTACAGAGAAGAAGACATTTTACTTGGCTGCAGACTCCCCAAATATCCTGGAGGACTGGATCAGAGTTCTCCAGAATGTTCTCAAGGTCCAGGCCAGTGGACCAGTTTCCATGGATAAAGAAGTCAAGGCCACTGTTAGAAGCTGGCTAACAAAGGTAAGAGACAACAACAAAGCTGTCTGTGATTGGCTACAAAATGTTCACTTCAAAAACATATTGTAACTAGACATCTTTGAGCGCTTGTGAATGTTAAACATAACATTAATCATAAAATAAACAAACAACAAAACGAAAGTAAAGTGGCAGCCCCTCACAGATGACTGCGCTTGAACTAAAACAAAACACCAACATAAATAGTCCAGGCCTGGTCCTCTCTCGTCCTTCACTGTCGTCACTTCTTCTTTTATTCTTACGGAGCACCTACGTGGGACTTGAGACAGGTGTGGCGCACAGATGACGCGCATTAGCACTCGCGCCACTGGCCTCACTCCATTCCCACGGCTCTTGGCCCCGCCTGCTTGCCACATCTACATATAAAGATGTCAATGCAATGCAGTGCAGTAAGATTTTTGACATGTATGAAGCAATGAAGTTTAATCATTAACAGTGTACGATTGACAGTGAAGATTGCGGGGTGAGATTCCTGGATGGCTGGTACATGCTGGGACAGAGCTGAGGTCATCGGGCCTGGAATGTATCTGATAGGGAGTCCCTGATCACAGGCTGTGTATACAGTGGGTACGGAAAGTATTCAGACCCCCTTAAATTTTTCACTCTTTGTTATATTGCAGCCATTTGCTAAAATCATTTGTTCATTTTTTTTCATCATTAATGTACACACAGCACCCCACATTGACAGAAAAACACAGAATTGTTGACATTTTTGCAGATTTATTTAAAAAGAAAAACTGAAATATCACATGGTCCTAAGTATTCAGACCCTTTGCTCAGTATTTAGTAGAAGCACCCTTTTGATCTAATACAGCCATGAGTCTTTTTGGGAAAGATGCAACAAGTTTTTCACACCTGGATTTGGGGATCCTCTGCCATTCCTCCTTGCAGATCCTCTCCAGTTCTGTCAGGTTGGATGGTAAACGTTGGTGGACAGCCATTTTTAGTTCTCTCCAGAGATGCTCAATTGGGTTAAAGTCAGGGCTCTGGCTGGGCCATTCAAGAACAGTCACGGAGTTGTTGTGAAGCCACTCCTTCGTTATTTTAGCTGTGTGCTTAGGGTCATTGTCTTGTTGGAAGGTAAACCTTCGGCCCAGTCTGAGGTCCTGAGCACTCTGGAGAAGGTTTTCGTCCAGGATATCCCTGTACTTGGCCGCATTCATCTTTCCCTCGATTGCAACCAGTCGTCCTGTCCCTGCAGCTGAAAAACACCCCCACAGCATGATGCTGCCACCACCATGCTTCACTGTTGGGACTGTATTGGACAGGTGATGAGCAGTGCCTGGTTTTCTCCACTCATACCGCTTAGAATTAAGGCCAAAAAGTTCTATCTTGGTCTCATCAGACCAGAGAATCTCATTTCTCACCATTTTGGAGTCCTTCGGGTGTTTTTTAGCAAACTTCATGCGGGCTTTCATGTGTCTTGCACTGAGGAGAGGCTTCTGTCGGGCCACTCTGCCATAAAGCCCCGACTGGTGGAGGGCTGCAGTGATGGTTGACTTTCTACAACTTTCTCCCATCTCCCGACTGCATCTCTGGAGCTCAGCCACAGTGATCTTTGGGTTCTTCTTTACCTCTCTCACCAAGGCTCTTCTCCCCCGATAGCTCAGTTTGGCCGGACGGCCAGCTCTAGGAAGGGTTCTGGTCGTCCCAAACGTCTTCCATTTAAGGATTATGGAGGCCACTGTGCTCTTAGGAACCTTAAGTGCAGCAGAAATTTTTTTGTAACCTTGGCCAGATCTGTGCCTTGCCACAATTCTGTCTCTGAGCTCTTCAGGCAGTTCCTTTGACCTCATGATTCTCATTTGCTCTGACATGCACTGTGAGCTGTAAGGTCTTATATAGACAGGTGTGTGGCTTTCCTAATCAAGTCCAATCAGTATAATCAAACACAGCTGGACTCAAATGAAGGTGTAGAACCATCTCAAGGATGATCAGAAGAAATGGACAGCACCTGAGTTAAATATATGAGTGTCACAGCAAAGGGTCTGAATACTTAGGACCATGTGATATTTCAGTTTTTCTTTTTTAATAAATCTGCAAAAATGTCAACAATTCTGTGTTTTTCTGTCAATATGGGGTGCTGTGTGTACATTAATGAAGAAAAAAAAAGAAAATAAATTATTTTAGCAAATGGCTGCAATATAACAAAGAGTGAAAAATTTAAGGGGGTCTGAATACTTTCCGTACCCACTTTATCTGTGTGTGGGGGGTGGGGGTCTTGTCAAATGCATACATTAATTGCATTGTTTTTCCATTTGAATGCATTTGATTTGACAGTCCATTTTCAGTTTGATGAATGAACTGGAAACAATATCAAGCACAGATTTTACACCTGGTATTAAGATCCTCAGTGTTTCTTTCACTTATTCTTTCTCTCTCCACTTTCTCTCTCTGATAATATTTTTTATTTTACTACAGGTGAAGCATGGTCATTCAAAGCTTGTGTGGAGTGCTTTGATTGGGAAAGTCTTCTACTACTACCGTAACCAGGATGACAAGGTAGATATCTATAGCTTCCTTAAATTGAAAAAAAAGTAAGGGATTTTCTGTTAGTAGCTCTGCAATGTTTTATTTAAGCTGAAATGTGTAAAGTTTTGATGTTAAAAAAATATTTAGGTAATTTGTAAATTAATTTATGCATATGATGCTGTTGTATGTTGAACTCAAATATGTGTTCATTGCAGTTACCTCTGGGTCAGCTACATGTTCGGGAAGCACGGGTGGAAGAAGTGGACAGATCGTGTGACTCTGACGAGGATTATGAAGCAGGTGGGCGGGGCTTCCTCTCCTCTCACTTTACATTAGTGGTCCATCCCAAAGAGCAAAGCCCCACCTACCTGCTTGTCGGCACTAAACAAGAAAAGGTATCACTTACACCACAAACGCAATCTGAATTTTGCCTAGCATTTACCCAGGAGCTTGTTTTGTACTTTGTTAATTAGAATGCCATATATAAATGACTTTATTCAGGTCTAAACATTTTGAGATTGTCCACTTTTGACCACTTCCAGAGGTAGTCAAAAACGCATTCGACTGTATTGCTTTCGTAGTGAAGACTCTCATGTGGTCAAATCTGTTTGAACAGCCATAAAAGACTGTCTACTCTCCACCAGCTGACATTACGGGAAGCGTGCGAGACAGACAGGATTTAAACTTTATCGGCTGAAGACCCAAGTTTGGTTGGAAGATGAAAAATGTTCTCTCACCATTCCTGATTTTGATAGACCCCTCCCCTCGAAAGAAATCAGGACACAAGTGGTTGAAAGTGGACAAAACTGAAGGATTAAAACAACAGGTGTAAACGGGAATGTGTCTCCCTTGTCTACTTGTGATCCGATCGACCAAAAGCATCTTAATACCAGGTGTAAACAGGGTCTCAGATTCTTGCTGACTTTCTCACAGGACACCTGGCTGTACCACCTGACTGTCGCGGCGGGCAGTTGTGCCAGCCTGAGGGTGGGCACAGAGTACGAACAGCTGATCGGCAAGCTGTTGGATGTCGATGGAGACCCAGGTCAGAGGTTAATTTTAAATATCTACTTCTATAACAAGTACAACTGCTTCTCAAGTCGCATGACGGACTGGATGGTTTTAAATTGGGACAGACAGATAGAATGACTCCATCTAGACCCCAGACAGTGTTTACGACCAGTTCTGATGGCTCAATGGCAGCTGTTGTGCCATTTAAATTAGTTTTTCAATCTGTTGTTGTATGTTCATGTGTGCAGACTCTGCTCTGTGGAAACGTGAAGTGCTGTGCTTCAGTAAGGAGGGTCTGCGGTACCCCCTCACCACGCTGCCCTCCGAGGCACTTCAAACAGAGGCTCTCAAGCTCTTTAAGGTGAACGCCTTTGTCTGTGTCTTCTCTTACTTTCTCAGAGTCCTTTATCCTTCTTTCTGCTTTATTCACATTCACAAATGCTCAAGTCTTTATGTCCTCTTGTTGTCTTTATCTCCCTTGAAGAATCATTCCATCTCTGAAACACTTATATGTTGTCCTCATCCTCCTCTCCCGAGAGTTGATGGTGCCGTCCTGTCCATACTGTGGACTCCCACAGCAGGATCAAAGGCAGTGATGGGAGGCCTTGTGCTCATTATAACACAGGAGATAATGAGCTGGATTTGGCTCTGATTGACGTAAAACCTCTCTGCAGTGTCTCCAGCTGCTTTGAAACTGTAGCTTACCAAGATACAAGCTAGTACGATTAAAAGTAGTTCAACTACAGTCAGACTACTCTTTTGAAGCAGTAGTACTTGGATACACTACAAGTAATAAAATAAAGTTTTTTTGGCACAAAACATTAAGGATCTCCGTTACGGTATCAAATGGGAACACATAAAGTGATTAACAGCTAACAAAAAGGGGGGAAAAAACTACCTAAAGCAGTGGTTCCCAAACTGGGCTGAGTGTAACGACGTAGGCCATAGGACGTAGCGCCCGACTCCCATGCCGGCGGACACAGGTTTGAGTCCCGCTTAGAGTAGGTGGTTCAAACAGGAGGGGTTACATTGGTGCTGCGACCCTGAACAGGAGCGGTTACATGAGGATGTGCTGGAGTAAACTTTACAGAGTGCTCGACTCTTGCATTACAAGAGTCAATACAAGATCTCGACCAAAGAAATATGCACCTCTTGATGGAAATAACATCACAACATTATAAAATTATTGACTGCAGGGGGGGACTTTAAGAGTACTCACTTAATCATCTCTAAGATCACTCATTTTTTAAAGCTAAATGTAAATTATGTGGCAAAAAAGTTATGTAGGGTTTTGCTGCTGTTATTCATTATGCTGAAAAATATAGTTAGTAGCATCACTACTAGTCAGTTACCCCTCAGCAGTGGCTCTCAGTACGTTTTGTGGGAAATGGCACTAGCCCTGTAACATCTCATTTTGAGGACAGGCCTTAACATTTCATTTGGAGTTCAAAGAGGATCGCTGACAGTGTCTGGAGAGATAGTCTCATTCCAGTTGCTCGTAGTTTCTCCCCAGGCTCCCATTTTCTATTGAGAACCCTGTTCTCCTGAGGTTTCCAGACATTATGCCCTATTGACAGTTCAATGGCGTATCCTCGAGAGCTAGCATCATGTGCAGCCCTCAGTGCTCTTTGAAGATCACAGGCGCTTTTTAGGTAGTCATTTGATACTGAAAGAAAATGCCTCCCACTCTGAAGTAATGAATGGGGGGGTTGACAGCTACATCCTGACTTGATTTAATTTGCATTGTAAGAGCAGAAACGGAATGTTAATAAGAAAGTAAAGCATGTTGTTGCATGCTCTGACAGTACCAGCAGTGTGCGGTAATGTGTTGTGTGAGGTGTTCGCCATCTGCTGGTTGTTCTGTTCTCATCAGAGACAGTGGTGCCATATATCCCAATCTCAGTTGGCCTCTCTCTCCCAATACTTTTCTGTCTATTCTGGACTGTCCTGTGTACTAAAGCCATAAAAAACAGATGCACATGAGTCAAAAAATAAAGAGTGTCCACAATAAAGACAAAGAAAAATCTATTTAAAGAATTTTGATGGTCCACTTTAGACATTCTACTAATTATAAGTAACTTTGCAGCTACATGTCATCTAACTCTCATTAGAGTATTAGTAGACTGTTGGGTTAGGTGTTAGGGTTCGGTTTAGTAAAATAAGTTGAAATGTAGTTGCAAAGTTTTTATTTTAAAGAGCCTGCTGCATGTGAAAACACGAGTAAAACACGAGTAAAACAAACAAATAAACTAAAAGTTAGACTCAGTAGTGTTCCTCTTATAACATTGCAAAGATCCAGTAATCCATGGATATTGACAGGAATCATGTTTCCTGACATTTATATATGCCTGATTTTGACGCCGGGGAAATACATAAAGCAAATTTGCATGTGAACGCTTTATATAACGACAATATAGGTAGGTATAAATCCCGGTGATCACTTAAATCAGTGTTATATCGTCAAATCGTCCAGCCTTAAAACTTGTATAGTTTTTGTCAGTGTTTTTCTAAAAACATCCAATTATGCAGAATATAAGATGGTAAATATTTAATTGATGATTTGTCAATACAATATATAACAATACAATATACAGTACAGTCCAAAAGTTTGGAACCACTAAGATTTTTAATGTTTTTAAAAGAAGTTTCGTCTGCTCACCAAGGCTACATTTATTTAATTAAAAATACAGTAAAAAACAGTAATATTGTGAAATATTATTACAATTTAAAATAACTGTGTACTATTTAAATTTATTTGACAAAGTAATTTATTCCTGTGATGCAAAGCTGAATTTTCAGCATCGTTACTCCAGTCTTCAGTGTCACATGATCCTTCAGAAATCATTCTAATATGCTGATTTGATGCTCAATAAACATTTATGATTATTTTCAATGTTGAAAACAGTTGTGTACTTTTTTTTTCAGGATTCCTTGATGAATAGAAAGTTCAAAAGAACAGCATTTATCTGAAATACAAAGCTTCTGTAGCATTATACACTACCGTTCAAAAGTTTGGGGTGCGTAAGAATTTTTTTTTTTTATTCTTTTGAAAAGAAATTAAAGAAATGAATACTTTTATTCAGCAAGGATGCATTAAATCATTCAAAAGTGGCAGTAAAGACATTTATAATGTTACAAAAGATTAGATTTCAGATAAACACTGTTCTTTTGAACTTTCTATTCATCAAATAATCCTGAAAAAAAATATTGTACACAAATATTTTGTACAATTGTACACATTAAATGTTTCTTGAGCAGCAGATCAGCATATTAGAATGATTTCTGAAGGATCATGTGACACTGAAGACTGGAGTAATGATGCTGAAAATTCAGCTTTGCATCACAGGAATAAATTACTTTGTGAAATATATTTAAATAGTACACAGTTATTTTAAATTGTAATAATATTTCACAATATTACTGTTTTTACTGTATTTTTAATTAAATAAATGTAGCCTCGGTGAGCAGACGAAACTTCTTTTAAAAACATTAAAAATCTTAGTGGTTCCAAACTTTTGGACTGTACTGTATGTGGGTATGATTTTACCTCAAAATTCAACACATTGACACAAAATGATAACTGCAAATCCACATTTCTCTGCCTGGAGTCCAGTTATTTCTGTGAATTGCAGCAATCCATTTGCTTCTCTTTTCTGTAGCTTTCGGCAGTCTGTAAAAATATATCTCAGATTTCTTGTCAGATCTATTGGTACAATCAATCGCAAAGCTCTTTCCTGTTTTGGATGTGTTTTGTGTGTTTTTCACACCATTCACGCTGAAAACAAATCTTGCCACCTGTTTAAAAATTTTTTTTTTTTTTAAATGTTCTCTTTTGAATTTGAACAAACGAATTTCAAGAAAAAAAAAATTACTAGCTCTTAAAATTTCATTTGGTATCAAGTAAAATGTAATAACATATTTTTCTTGCATTTTAGGACTAAGGAATTTTTAGAGGATTTCAAACTTTTCCTGATTGATTTATTTGATTATTATTTACTTGTAATTATGCATAATTTACTGTTATTACAGTAGTAAGTACATGTAACGTGTATCTATGTCACCTTAAAATAAAGTGTTACCAAGTTTTATGAATAACACTTCGTATTGTATTTTTGTATAACTTAATAAATAGGACAAAAAGTGAGAGTTGTGTCATTGACCCACACACATACAAATACGTTTTTTTTTTTTTTGTCCCAATGGTAGTCATGCCAGCTGTTCATCAATGTTCTGGTGGAATCACCCTCAATTGACTACCACACCTCGCTGGCCCAGAATGCACTGCAGGTGTGCCTAACACATCCAGAGCTGCAGAATGAAATGTACTGTCAGCTGATCAAACAGACCAATTGCCGCACTCCTCACAACTATGCCCTTACGCAGGTCAGTGTCATGTTTGTGCACACTCACACTTCACACTGTATCATCATCAGATCAAGAGTTGTATATCTCTCTTTCTTTCTCAGTGCTGGCAGCTGTTGTCACTGTGCGTAGCTCTCTTCCTGCCTCAGCATCATTTCCTGTGGTACCTGAGACAGTACCTGCAGCAGAACGCAGATCCCAGGTCACTGAATCTTCAGATTTTACAGAACTATTTGAGTATATATCTTACTTAATGAATTAAAATAAAAACACAGAGTCAAAAAAGGCTGCTACCTAAATAAGAAAATGTTTTATTTTATAACTAGTGGAAAAAATCTGACAATGGAACTAGAATGTTTGGATTTAAGGGCATTTTGATATATTTACTTGAAAACAAGACTAAGGTACCGATAAGAATAAGGGTTTTGCAGTTATACCTAATGTACTTATATTTGAAAGCCTGTGTTTGTGTCTGTACACTCACAGGACTGAAGTGGGGAAGTATGCCGTGTACTGCCAGCGCTCAGTCGAGAGAACTTTACAGAATGGAGAGAGAGAAGCAAAGCCTTCGCGGATGGAAATTCTGTCTATTCTGTTGAGAAACCCGTATCATCACTCTCTACCCTTCAGCATACCTGTACACTTCATGAACAACACTTATGAGGTACACACAAACACTTTCAGTGGCCCTTACATTAACCCTGTAAAGCTTACAGTATATGATTTGATACACAAATTTCTAAAGCCTCTAAATAATCAACATGTTCAAAACGTTGCTGTAAAAAAAAACTGCTGTACACCATCTACTACAACCCCATTTCCAGAAAAACTGGGACATTATGTAAAATGCAATAAAATCAAGAATCTGTGATTTGTTCATTCTGTTTAACCTTTATTTAACTGACAAAAGTACAAAGAAAAGATTTCCATTTTTATTAACGAACTTAATTGTATTTTGTAAATATATTCAAATTTTGATTTTGATGGCTGCACACTTGTAATTCCTCTGGCCCAACTTTTTTGGAGCATGTTGCAGCCGTCAAATTTGTACATATTTACAAAATACAATTAAGTTGGTTAGTGAAAATGGAAATGAAAATTGTCAAAACTCAAAAATGTATGTTTCTCTAAGATCCTACAATGATGAAAATGGTTTGTTTTTTTTATCTAAAATTTTTAAAGTCTGTTTATATAGGGATTTTAAGTGTTTAATCACAGTTTCACCAGCTTGACCCCAAAATGTATGACAATATGAAATATGAGAAAGGACTGTAGCATGCATAAAAGTCTTAGCTACATCAACAGAGAGACATTTGTCTAAAATTTGCCAAGTTATATTTAATATTCCCCACCATTTTCTTTACATGTTTTTTAAAAGTAAGATTTGAGTCCAATATTACAAGATAATTGAATTAACTATGAACTATTTCTATCTTTTCACCATTAATAAAAACATCAACATTGGGAGATTGAACATTTGTTTTTGAGAAGAGCATTCCTTTTGTTTTACCAATGTTCAAGCTAAGACACGATTGTTCCAGCCACTGTGTAATCCTTTCCATAGCAGCTTTTAACTTCTCAGCTGCTAACTCTGCTGTTCTCTCATGTATAAAAATAACAGTATCATCAGCATACATTTGCACTTGTATCCCTTCACACAGTTGTGGAAGATCATTAATATAGAGACTAAATAATAAGGGACCTAACACTGATCCTTGGGGTACACCCGTTGTATAATGTAAGTTACAGGACTTAAAGGGATAGTTCACCCAAAAATAAAAATTCTGTCATTAATTACTCACCCTCATGTCGTTCCAAACCCGTAAGACTTTCATTCATCTTCGTAACACAAATTAAGATATTTTTGATAAAATCCCATGACTCAGTGAGGCCTCCATTGCCAGCAAGACAATCAACACTTTCAATGCCCAGAAAGCTACTAAAGTCATATTTAAAACAGGTCATGTGACTACAGTGGTTCAACCTTAATGTGATGAAGCGACGAGAATACTTTTTGTGCACCAAAAAAACAAATAATGACTTTATTCCACAATATCTAGTGATGGGCGATTTCAAAACACTGTATCAAACTGCCAAAGTCACATGATTCCAGTAAACAAGGCTTCGTTACATCATGTATGTTTCGAAACGTTTCGAAATTCCAATGGTTCACGTGACTTTGGCAGTTTGAGCCACTGATTCGAAACAAAAAGATTCGTAAAGTTTTGAAGCTTCATGAAGCAGTGTTTTGAAATAACCCATCACTAGATATTGTTGAATAAAGTCGTTATTTTGTTTTTTGCCACACAAAAAGTATTCTCGTCTTTTAAATATGTCTTTAGTAGCTTTCTGGGTATTGAAAGTGTTAATTATCTTGCTGTCAATGGATTTTATCAAAAATATCTTAATTTGTGTTCCGAAGATGAACGAAGGACTTACGGGTGTGGAACGACATGAGGGTGAGTAATTAATGACAGAATTTTCATTTTTGGGTGAACTAACCCTTTAACCTCATTGATTTACATTACAAGCTATCAAAATTTAATCTTACATTTTGGCCATATAAGTATGGCAACTTCACCAAATTGCATATTTTTGCTCAGTTTGGGCCTCGGAATAAAACTCAGGGTTTTTTCCCCCTTTTTAAGTATGAGCTCCATATCCTCCTGTGTCATACTATAGCTGTGTCCCAATTCAGAGGCTGCATCCTTCGAAGGACGCAGAATTCAAAGGCGGGTCCATGATATGATATGGAATGCATAAATGTAAAACATTTTACTAGGACAGGCTTTCAGAATGTCTCTTCAAACCATCATATCTTTCTCCACTTCTATAGGTTGTTGGTTTTGATGGTTCCACCACAGTAGAGGAGTTCCTGAACACTGTGAACCAGAGGGCAGGCATGAGGAAACCACAGATTTCAGGCTTTGCACTCTTCACTGACGACCCCTCTGGCAAAGATCTGGAGCACTGCCTGCAGCCCAGCAATAAAGTACAATATGAACATTAAATATTAGAGCTTTACATTCTGTTCTGCAAGAAATGATTTTTGTATTGTTCTGGTGCAGATCTGTGATGTGATCTCCAAGTGGGAACAGGCACTGAAAGAACTTCATCCTGGAAAATATGAAGGAACACGGATTGTCCGTCTCACTTATAAAAGCAGGTACGTTTGAAAAACGGTGGTCTCGTATGTCCAAAATCTATCAAAAATGAACAGTTAAGAATGTTTTTACCAATGGGTTAATAATGTTTTGGTTTTAAAAGTATACATTCTTCCTTGTAGGCTGTGTTTCCGAGCTCAGGCTAAGGGGGAAACTGAGCGAGAGCGCCTTCTGCTGGCATATCAAGTAAATGATGAGGTACAACAAGGGCACTTCCCTGTCAGTAAAGAACTGGCCCTGGAAGTGGCTGCGCTGATGGCACAGGTGTGTGTTGATGTAGATCACATGTTTGTGTTTGAGGGTGAGTGTATCTGAAGTGGTGGGTTACAAACAAAACATGATTATCTTTTAGGTGGAGCATGGTGACTTAGACCGGCCTGCAATGTCTCCTGTTGGTTCTCCTCAGCCGAAGACCCAACAGGTCCTTCTGCAGGTACTGGAGCGGTTTTACCCTAAACGCTACAAACAAGAATGCAGCATGGAACAGCTCAGGTAAAGTCCCATTTGTTTGATTGAGTAAATTATAATAACATCACATTCATGTTTGTATTATATTATATTATATTATACTTTATCTTTAGCATTTGTATATTTTTTACATTGTATATTATTTAATTTAATGTAATATTAATATAGT
>RJVU01053975.1:1138492-1185984 GCA_003731715.1 Anabarilius grahami
TATATATATATATTATATTATAATATTCTTTGCTTTATTAAACCTTAATATGTTGTTTTTCTTCATTTAAAAACAATATGAAAAATAAAGTGCTCAGTGGATAACATTTTATTTAATAGTAACTTTGTCCCACAGGGACCTCGGTGAGCGTTTGGCCACTAAGTGGTCTGTCCTGCATGGGTGCACAGCCTCCGAATGTGTGAGAATCTATCTGACCGTGGCCCGCAAGTGGCCTCTGTTTGGAGCCAAGCTGTTCAGTGCCAAGGTGAGTTCAGATGTAGATGAGGCGACAGTTTCCAAAGCCACTGCCAAAATGACTTTCTTTTTTTTGACCACTTGACCACTTAAAAAGATTTTCAGGTGTACCTTTTCACAAGAGAGCTATTAAAACATGACTGAATTCCTCCTTTCACTCCCACTCTGTTGGTGCACAGCCACTGCCTCCCTCTTCATTGGATCAGACTCAGGTGTGGCTGGCTGTTAATGAGGATGGGCTGAGTGTCCTGGACTACACAATGGTGAGTGTATGATACTTACTTATAGTTTCAGAACCGCATTAAAAGAATATTACGGGCCATTTACAACTTAAGCTCTTAAGTGTGCTGTTGATTACCGCAGAAAATGATTTAGACTCCCTCAGGTTGTAAAATCAAATGAGAAACATACTTGGAGTAATGCTCTTACAATGGAAGCCTAGAAGTCAAGTGTGCAGTGCAGCTATAATGCTGTTTTGAGAATATAACACTAACAAGGTATGGGATAATTGTAATGTAATCTGTAAATATCTATAAATCTATAAAGTAAAGTAGAGCACATAACTGAGTCAAAAGGAAATGTGTAGTTAAAATACAAATAGTTCAGTCATGAAACTCTAACCGAGCGCTGATTGGTTCCTCTAACACTGTGGCGTTAGCCAACCAGACGTACTTCCTAATCATATTTCGTACCCTAGCCTGCGATCACCCTGCTGCACAATTAGGAAAACTTCCGTTTATCCCTCCTCCTCCCCAGCACCACCTGTGCAGATCTGCTATGGGTGTTTTAATATATTCTTGCAGAATCATGTCCTTATGTATGTTATATCTAAGCTGAACAAATTCTTGTATTTGCTCAGCAGCAGCGTAGCAGATCTTGTCTGCCAAAATCAAGCATATGTACATTCCCCATGACAATAAATGCTAGTTAAATAATTCACTCTGAGAGTTGTCATGAATTTTGGACATTACTGGAAATGAACAAATACTCCCAATGCTGATCTCAAACAACACACCACATAGGTTATTTATCAGAACAATAAAGAATAATTTTAAATTATTTTGTCATAATCTATTAACATTTATATGCCTTTCGCTGTTCCAATATACCCCCGCCACAAGTAGTCCCACCTTAAAAATACAATTTAGTCAGCTATAACACAAATATAAGCTTCATATTTCTGCTTTTAAACCTCTGGTCCACAAGCTTGCTGGGCTTCTTTTGTAAGTGCACTCCTTTTCAGACCTTTAGCACCTTCTTTTTTTTTTTTTTTTTTTTTTNNNNCAATCTTGCTCTTATGTTTCTAGAACTGTTTAAGATCTATCTGGCACTGAGTGGGGCACATTGGCAGGTGTGCTTGTTTGAAATGTTTATTAACCAGGAAGTTTCCAAAAGCTGTAGTCCTAAAATCCTGCCCAGTTGGCTGTATTCTCCCTTGGAGAAGTCTAGTTGTTTTGAGAAAGAATAAACAGGGTCAGGACAGACTCTGTAATTTTCTATTTTTACGTCTTTTTTATTTTGGTTTCATCCACTCACTATTCTCACCAGCTCACAAAAGAAAAAAGAAAAATCCGAACATTTGTAAAAACAGTTGTTTTTATACATTAAATATGTTTTTAAATGTGTTCCTGTGATGACATAGCTAAATTGATCCTTTAGAAATCATTCTAATATGCTGATTTGGTGCTCAAGAAATATTTATTATTATTATTATGATCATCAATGTTGAAAACAGTTGTACTGATTAATAATTTTTTGGAAACTGTGATACATTTTTTTCAAAATTCTTTTATGAACAGAAAGCTCAAAAGAACAGCATTTATTTGAAATAATTATAAAAGTCTTTACTGTCATCTTTGATCAGTTTAATGCATCCTTTCAGTCAAACTTTTGAATGGTAGTGTATATAGTTTATTTATTAATTAAATTTCTCTGATATTTTTTTAGCACCCATTGGCCACATATCCATACCAGTCAGTGATCACCTTCGGGGGCTGCAAAGAAGATTTCATGCTAGTGATCAGCCAGATTAAAGACCAGGCTTTGGGCAAGAAGACTGTGGATAAACTTTTATTTGCAATGGCTAAACCAAAGGTAAGACATGCTAAGTTACAAAAGGTAAAACTCAGTTTAACTGCATTTCCAAATGCAGCCAGTAAAGACAGAATTCTGATATGGAACGTGGTGCTTTTAGCATTACATTTTATTACCCATCTTAGAAATCTGATCTTAATCTGAGCGTGTGTGGGTGAAATCAGAACTTTAAAACAGCATAAAACCCAAGTTAAACTCATACACCCCCCTCAGAAACCACTATCTGAATGACATCTGATGGTAAAAACAGGGGTTTCGCTCATACAGCATTACATGATACAGGAAGTGCTAATGAGCTCCACTGTGTGAGGATCTTTTTTCATATATATCTGTGGTTCAAGTCTTTTTTGGCTTGATAGAGCAGAAATATTCATCTACTGAAGAGTTTGTACCGTCATTGTGTTTCTCTCTCTTTCAATGCTGTAGATCTTGGAACTGACGCTCCTCGTGGCTAGTTATATTAACTACTGGACCTCCAGCTTACCAGGGGCCGGCAACCAGACTCAAGGCTCAGTGCTGGGGCCTCCGGGAGACAGGAAGCTCTGGGACATAGACAGCCGACACTTCCCCTCAATGACATACACAACCAAAGGCCCCACTCTCCTTTAAAACCTCAGCCTCCAGGTGTCTGGACACATCGGGAACCACACAAATAAAAAAGAATTTTGGGAAACATTTAGATGATTTAGTTTGGGATACAATTCAGACTTTTTGTGTTTGAAGGTTCAAACAGTAAACTGGAAGAAAAAAGTTATTTATTGCGCGAAACGGTCAACTATTTGCACACTGTTCGTAGTCCAAATACAAAAAATAAACATCACGAAGTGGGTTTATAAATGGAGACTCGTAGTGACCCACCCTAAGAAGATCACCCACCGAGTCAGAGTAGTTTTATTCTTGAGTGCAAAAAGTTTGGCGCTTATTTTTAAGGAATTGGAGCTTTTAAACTGGACGTCCAGTTAAAGACATGGTTTGACTTTTCCATTTGAGCGTAACATGATTTTGTTTCATCTCTGTCTTTGTTTGAATTTTTTATTGTTTAGTTAGTTTTAATGTTTATATTTGTTATATTAGGACATTTCCACTGTTTAAATAATGGTACCATCAGTCATTTAAAGTTTATACAGTGAATACTTCATCAGGATGCTTAGAAACATTACATCATCTCTAGTACATTAGCACATATGATGCAAACTAGCTAACCAGTAAATAAACGACAGTACGAAGCCCAGCACATGACATGCAGGAAAAAAAATAGTAGGCTAAATCGCGTGCATGATTTAGCAAATCGAAGAAATGAAATAGTTAATTCTGCACACGATTTAGCAAATCGAGGGAACGAAATAGTAAATCCTGCGTACGATTTTGCAAATCGAGGGAACGAAATAGTAAATTATGCAAACGATTTAGCAAATCGAGAGAACGAAATAGTAAATCCTGCGTACGATTTTGCAAATCGAGGGAATGAAATAGTAAATCATAAGAATGATTTAGCAAATGGGGGGGACGAAATAGTAAATCATACGAATGATTTAGCAAATGGTGGGGACGAAATAGTAAATCATGCAAATGATTTAGCAAACTGAGGGAACGAAATAGTAAATCCTACGAACAATATAGCAAACCGAGGGAACGAAATAGTAAATCGTGCGCAGGATTTAGTAAAGCGGCGGAACAAAATAGTAAATTGTGTGCATGATTTTGCAAATCGAGCGAACTAAATAGTAAATCATGCAAACGATTTAGCAAATGGAGGGAACGAAACAGTAAATCCTACGAACAATTTAGCAAATGGAGGGAACGAAATAGTAAATCCTACGAACAATTTAGCAAATGGAGGGAACAAAATAGTAAATCCTGCGTACGATTTTGCAAATCAAGGGAACGAAATAGTAAATCCTGCATACGATTTTGCAAATCGAGGGAACGAAATAGTAAATCCTGCGTACGATTTTGCAAATCGAGGGAACGAAATAGTAAATCCTGCGTACGATTTTGCAAATCGAGGGAACGAAATAGTAAATCATGCGAATGATTTAGCAAACCGAGGGAACAAAATAGTAAATCCTGCGTACGATTTTGCAAATCGAGGGATTAAAATAGTAAATCCTGCGTACGATTTTGCAAATCGAGTGAACGAAATAGTAAATCATGCGAATGATTTAGCAAACCGAGGGAACGAAATAGTAAATCGTGCGCAGGATTTAGTAAAGCTGCGGAACAAAATAGTAAATTGTGTGCACGATTTAGCAAATCGAGGGAACGAAACAGTAAATTGTGGAATTAGTAAATCGTGCGCACGATTTTGCAAATCGAGCGAACTAAATAGTAAATCATGCGAACGATTTAGCAAATGGAGGGAACGAAATAATAAATCCTGCGAACAATTTAGCAAATGGAGGGAACGAAATAGTAAATCATGCGCACGATTTTGCAAATCAAGGGAACGAAATAGTAAATCCTGCGTACGATTTAGCACATCGAGGGAACGAAATAGTAAGTCATGCGAATGATTTAGCAAACCGAGGGAACGAAATAGTAAATCGTGTGCAGGATTTAGCAAATCGAGGGAATGAAATAGTAAATTGTGTAATTAGTAAATCGTGCGCACGATTTTGCAAATAGACCGAACTAAATAGTAAATCTTACGCAAGATTTAGCAAATGGAGGGAACGAAATAGTAAATCCTGCGCACAATTTAGTACATCGAGAGAATGAAATAGTAAATCCTGTGTACATTTTTGCAAATCGAGGGAACGAAATAGTAAATCATGCAAACGATTTAGCAAATGAGGGTACGAAATAGTAAATCGTGCGCAGGATTTACTAAAGCGGTGGAACAAAATAGTAAATTGTGTGCACGATTTAGCAAATCAAGGGAACAAAATAGTCAATTGTGGAATTAGTACATTGTGTGCAGGATTTAACAAACAGAGGGAACGAAATAGTAAATCGTGCACACAATTTGCTTTTTTTCCCCTTGCATGTGATGTGGGGGGCTCCGTACCGTAGGACAGTCTTATGTGGTACAATATTCAAGAGTGGTACTGTTAGTGTGTCTAGTGGTAGTGTAACATGGTTGATTAGTTCTTCTCATCTATCTATACAGGAAATGACATGAAAATATCAACGGCACCTTGTGAAGTTACAGCGTTTAGGTTAAAAGTGTTAGTTTATTCTCTCATAGTACGTGCCATTTTCTGTAGTACTACCAAACATAATGCTTAATCTGAGCCAATCTGTTTTCATTATAACAAATAGTGACAAGTTTTATAGTTGCAAAAAGGCACACATATTTCATATTTGCTTATACTAGCCATAGCCTTGCCTTTTGTATAAAGAAAAAACACACCACACACATTTCGCAACATGACGTTAATATGTGCAGGATCATATATTTTCGTGAAGTTTGTAGCTTGAGAATGGTCATAATTATATAATGATATCCAGTGCTGGGTATATTACTTACAAACTGTAGTTCATAACTGATTACAAATTACATGATAAAAATAGTATCGTAATCCATTGCATTAAATATTTTTGGTTATTTAATCGAACTACTTTTTGATTACTTTTGACCCAACTCGTTGATTTGAATAGGATAACATTGTACCATACTGATATAAAAATACAAAGAAAATATATTCCATTCTTTATCAACAACATGAAGTGCATTAATTATGAACTGGGGTTTGTGAAGGAACTGCAGGTGGTTTGTAAAAATCTAATAATTAAATAAATAATTAAATGTAAAATTCAAATAATGTGTTTGAAAGACATTGTATGAATAATGTGTAACCATGTAACTAATAAAAAGTAACTGTAGTCTGATTACAAGTATTTTAAAACATAATGTAATCTGATTACAAGTACTTAATTTTTGTAATCTGATTACACCAGCACTGATGATATCATTATGACATTATTTTTTTCTTTTTATATGCAGTTTTTAGAAATTAGATTTAAAAAAATATTAGGTCTTAGGATATTTACCACACAGTGAAAAACATCACATATTTTCAATCATAGAACATATTTTAATTTTCTTTCCCCCCCCCCATAAATAATAAAAAGTAACCATGAATACAAGTGTTATCTACATTGTACAAGAAAGAATTATCAAGAGTGTTTCAGAAACGGATAATTGACAGAGTAGGTAAAGACACACTGTACTCTTAATTTTTTTGAGGATGTAGGGATGAGTTTTGAAAAAGCTGTAATAATGACATAACTTGAATTATTCTTTGAATCAAACCACTTTCTCTGTATTTTGAATATTTATTTTGTCATTTAAAATAATAATAATAATAAACATACATGTTTGTGGTCTAAACAACTTCATTTCTTTAGTCAGACTTTTGTGCTTCAAGCAGCCAACTAGAAATTATGTCACTTTTTTCATTGTTAAGATCCGAGGCCAAAAATGTGTCAGTACAGACATTCAGAAGTGATGCTGTTAGAGTTTCATAGAGAAATTGTTGCAAATAAAAAGTTAAATGTGCTGCTCCTTTTCGATTTTTATTAATTCTTGCATTTTCATTTCAAAGATAAGCTCAATTTGTGGTATAAATTACTGTATATAACCCTTATGACTATTATGTTAAATTTTTCTTTTTCATTCATGTGAAAACACTTCTCCATTTAATTATGTTAATCAATACGTCATTTTCTTTTAGGTTAAAGGCTTTCAAATCATAGACAAATTTACAGAACTGTTTTTTTAGATTTACTTGTTCTTATATTGCAGAAAAAAACTGATTAACAACTGCAAAAGTTCACAGATTTGCTGGCCACCGTGTAGGTTTATAGACGGGTGGGGTTTTCTCTGCTCTCTCACTCCAGGCAGGTCAAAGTGCTAATGGCATTTCCCTGCCAATAGACTGCTATAAATTCACATTTGAAAATTAAACGGGGAAAAAATGTGTATGTTCTAAGCTAATACGGTAATATGCTCATTATTCAGCCACACTCTCTCTAAGCAAGTAGTAACGGTGAATTAGGGAAAGCCTGCTTTTCATTGTTGCCTTCTGCAGTGGGGAAAAAAGAAATCTGTGGCTCGCTACATGGTTTGGAGGAACCCCAGACTCTCTCAAGGATCTGTTATGTTTTTCTTACATTTTAAATGAAAGTTTTTAGTTTATGAGACATCATGTAAACTATTTTAAGCTCTGGGTTCTGCTTTAAAACTCTTGACAATGATATATCTGAATGTAATCTACGGATTTCATTTTTCTTTCATTAGATACAACTACTTATTTTCAAAGACATTGTGTAAATAGGCCCTATACAATAATTTATCTTGTATATTATTAATCAAATAAAAACCTATTAAATTTTTACATTTAAATAATTTACATGGCAACTGTTTAAAAAAATCCCCACAATGCACCTCATTAATCAACATTAATAAATAACCAATTTCATTAATAACTTATTCTGACTTTAATATGTGAAATTATATTTAGCACAGATGATTAAGATGGTTTCCAAACACATTCAATTGCAACTATAATCTCGGAACAATTTATAATGTCCTTATATATCTAAAAAAAAAGTATAAAAAATTAGTATATAAGTAAATTAGACACTTAAAAGTATAAGAATATGAATTAAAAAGTATGAATGTGATTACATATCTAAAATATCAATTTTTTGTTCAAAAAGCAAGCCAAACATTTCACAAACAAACGTTTAGTGGGTTTTAAATGATAAAAAAAATTAAACATACCATTCAAAATGAAGACAAAAAGCATTTGGACACTTTGGTTTTTGGACAATAGTGATGAACTACTCTCTGCAGGATACCTGTGTGAACTTGAAGGGAACCGACTGTACTGAAAATGGCTGAGAAAAGTTATTTCTGATAAAAGCTTTAGGCAGACTGTACTGTGTTTAAGTGTCAAATACATCTAGGACCACTACTGGCGTATTTATTAGCTTAATAATTGATAATTCATTCGCATTCGGCCTCTGTGAACTCTGAATCCGTGTCCGAGTTAAAATTAAACTGTATTGCCTAAGAGCGCGCTCACACACAGCTCGCGCCAAGACGCCGCGTGTCAGAACAGAACTCTTCCGCGTGCACGTGCTCCATAACGCGAGGAACTACAAAAACAGTGAAATCCCAAACTGAAGTAAGGTTTAAACACACACATATGTAGCGCGCAGCCCTAGCCTATATCATGCGGCGTATAACCGCATTACTAACATAATAATTTAGGCCTATTTAATTTAACTACACCGAGTTTTATTAATAATGTAGCCTACTAAAATAAATTTGAAATAACAAATCGGTTTAAAATGCGGCTACTCTGCTATAACAACTCTTTTTTCCTCGACACAGGCCCAGAATCAGGGAAAATGACATCTAAAAGGCAAAGTTTATTGAGAGAGGCGTCTCATCAGATCATTGCGGGTGGATCAGCAGGTAAGACGCGCTTCAACTCTTTATTTCACACAACTTTTTGTTTACCACCGCGTTCAGTCGCGCGCACGGCTCGTGCACATTCAGCACCAGTTTGCGGACACTCCAAACCGCCACGAGGTGCGTGAAATACTCTTTGTCGGGTATTTTGTAGTGTAAAGCTGTTTATATTAAACAAATGTGTGATTTAAAAGTAGATTAAGGTATGAATCCTTCAACCGGATGTCTGTCTGTTGAGGGACGCGGGATACACGCGCACTTTAGTTAGTTCCGTTTACAAATCGTTCCCTCAGTTCAAGACGCTATTTGTGTAATTTAGTTTATTCCTGGCAAATTTAGAATAATTATTTATGTGATTAATAGCACTTTGGTTGTCATCTGTATTATGTTTACTTGGGTTAAATATATTCTATCTATAAGAATGAGTGATATTTTCTGTTCAGTTATCAATAAATGTGTTTGTTTGGAGTTCACGCGAGCCAACAACGCCCAAATGACGCTTTTATATTTAATATACATGTTTCAGACAGAACGGAAGTCTACACGTTTGTAATAAGCAATGATGCCAGCTGCTTTGCAAAAGGTTTCATTGTGCATTTTGAGCTCGTCAAAATGTAATGGTGGAGAAATAGGAAAATCAACTTGTGAAGCAGCAATTCTTTAATAGGAAAGAACCGGTGTAGTGGCTGTTTTCTGTGACATTACAGAAATTGAGTCTGTTCATCAAATTCTTGATATCACAAGACTGAAAGAATCTCAGATGTGGAATAATTTTACTGTATGAAGATCTGCCAGGCTATTTTAGCAGTGACACTGATGGATTTTGAACTTAACCCTTGTGCACTCAGGGTCTTCGGGGTCTCCACAGACCCCAGGCAACAAAATATAATTTTGTAACAAAATAATAAATAAAAATAAAAAAAATTTAATTTTACTCTGTTTATTAATGTTTTTACTCCACTATTGCGCAGTTTTTGGAGGATTTATCATATTTTTTTAATTTATATAAATAAATAAAAAAAGATTTTTAAAATAGGTTTTTATGCATAAACAGCTTTTTATGTAAAATTCACTTTGTAAAAAAGACCCACATTTCTAAATTTCATTCATGTGGATATCATGGATAATTTGACATGGTTTAGTGTAAGATTTTTGGCCATCTTTTGGAAAATGCAGTTTTTAAAGTAAAAAAATGCTGCAGAGCTCCACTATGTGCTATTTGACTGATTTCATTTCATAATTTTTTTTCAGTTGGATTCATATCTAAATATTATGAAATCACAATTATAACAATAAAGGCTAATTTTTGTCAAAGTTTAGTATTTTTTTAAATACAAAAATACAAAAGTTTTTCAATATTGTTACATTATAAGAAAATGGAAAAAACATAATCCTCAAAATCAACATTTTTGAAATACTTTTTTTTTTCAGTACAAAAAAATGCTAAACTTTGACAAAAAAAATAAAGATTGTCATAATTGTGATTTTATAATATTTAGATATAAATCCAACTGAAAAATACTTGTGAAAAGATGTCTTTCAGTCAGTCAAATAGCAAATAGTGGAGCTCTGCAGCATCTACTGATAAAAGTGATCATTTTTTTACTTTTAAAACTGCTTTTTCCAAAAGATGGGCAAAAATCTTACACTAAACCATGTCAAATTATCCATGTTTTCCCTATGAATGAAAATTAGAAATGTGGGCCTTTTATAAAGTGAATTTTACATAAAAAGCTGCTTTTGTATTAAAAACCTACTCAACAAAATATTTATTTATTTATTTATATAAATTTAAAAGATATGATAAATCCTCCAAAAATGGCATAAATATGAAGTAAAAACATTAATAAACAGAGTAAAATTACATTTTGTTGCCTGGGATCTGTGGAGACCCCAAAGACCCTGAGTGTGACTTTTTTTCTACACTAACATAAAAACAAGATATCACTTTCTTTTTTTTTTTGTAGATCTAGAAAGTGTTAACAACTGTACAAAGTTTCATGTCATTTGGACAAGGAAAACATTTTTTTTTATTCGAGCAAACGTCATTTGGGGTCTAAAGGTTCAAACATTAAGAAATAGTAAATGAATAACAATGTACTCTAAATTTTAACATCCCACTTTGATCTTTGCATCATATTTCGGAATAGTTTTCTTTCTTTCTTTCTTTCTTTCTTTCTTTCTTTCTTTCTTTCTTTCTTTCTTTCTTTCTTTCTTTCTTTCTTTCTTTCTTTCTTTCTTTCTTTCCAGTATAGTAACCCAGTGTTATTAGCACTTGTCACATTCCCTCCAGCAGCCTGTTAACGAGGCTGGGGAGAGAGAAAGTTAATTTATGTGTGTGACCTGGTCACAGTGATTGGATTGGGTCTGTGCTTGGCTTCTCTCGGGCTTCGGCTGACTCTCCAAAATTGCTTTTTTTTCTCTTAAGGACACAAGAGTTAATGTCGCTGCAGTGCGTTTTATATATCCTACCAGGACTCATTTCACAGCCTTTCCATCCAAGCATATATGGAGAAATGGAAGCATGTGTTAAAGTCTGGAATTGGGGGGAATTAGGCTGTACCTAATAATAACCCAGTAATCCCTATGATGTCAAGTTTTTACTCTACCACAAGGGGGAAGCATTGTACTTGGCATTGATTGTAGTCTCAGAGCATTTTTCTACTTTTGAGTGTCATTGGTTGGCTTTTTCATGGTTTATGCACAGGATTATATTCTGTGACAGTCCATCGGTTGTAAAACCAATTAAAAAATACTTTGTTGAAAACACAAAAGCATATGAGAGAAAATAGTTATGCAACAGAATTACTTAAAACTGTATATATCATTTCATTAATTTGACTCAGATTTGAGTATTTAAAAACACACATTTTAAAAGATTAGTTCACTTCAGAATTAAAATTTCCTGATAATTTACTCACCCCCATGTCATCCATTAATGTCTTTCTTTCTTCAGTTGAAAATAAATTAAGGTTTTTTTGGAAAACATTCCAGGATTTTTCTCCATATAGTGGACTTCAACAGTTACCAACGGGTTGAAGGTCCAAATGTCAGTTTCAGTGCAGCTTCAAAGAGCTCTACATGATCCCAGACGAGGAATAAGAGTCTTATCTAGCGAAATGATCGGTCATTTTCTTAAAAAAAAAAAAAAAAAGTATATACTTTTTAACCACAAATGCTCGTCTTGCACTGCTCTGTGCCACGCATTACGTAATCATGTTGGAAAGGTCACGCGTGACGTAAGCCGAAGTACCGATCCAGTGTTTACAAAGCGAACGTGCAAAGACTAAGTCAAACGTAAAACAATGATGTCGGACGATTTTGAAGTTGGAGGAGAAAATGAGATGGAGTTTTCCGCCCTACTGCGGTACTTCCATCTACGTCACCGCGTGACCTTTCCAACATGATTAACTAATGCGTGGCGCATCGCAGAGCAGTGCAAGACGAGCATTTGTGGTTAAAAAGTATATAATTTTTTATTATTTTTTTAGAAAATGATCCGTTTCGGTAGATAAGACCCTTATTCCTCGTCTGGGATCATGTAGAGCTCTTTGAAGCTGCACTGAAACTGACATTTGGACCTTCAACCCGTTGAACCCCAGTGAAGTCCACTATATGGAGAAAAATCCTGGAATGTTTTCCTCAAAAACCTTGATTTCTTTTCGACTGAGGAAAGAAAGACATAAACATTTTGGATGACACGGGGGTGAGAAAATTATCCGAATTTAAATTTTCTGAAGTGAACTAATCCTTTAAATATCCTTCAAGTATTGTCTCTTTAATTAAGTAATTAATTAATCAAATCTGTGTTGTGCTAAACCTGGTTTTGTTTCATGCAGTATATGACTGCTTTATAAGTACATAAACATTTACTGACATGCATTTTATTTTAGAAAAAATACCATCTATATGGAACTATTAGTCGACTCATAAGACAATACACAGGGCAATCCAGCATTAATTGTGAAAAATGGGCCGTAATTAGTTCAGCCGGATATTATGATCTTTGCATTTGCCCAATTACATAAAAAATTCTCTTTCATAAGTGTTCTTAATGGTAACTTATTTTCTTTTCATCATTTATCTTAGTTTTATCCAGAAGGTCCGGAAGAACGGTCAGATGTTACCTTAAGTGTTTTTGGTATTGATTTCCTCTCTCTGCCCCTGTTATACAGAGTAATTTGGTAAGATTTACACAAAAATGTTTTAGTTATGATTAGTTTCTGTGTAAACGTATCCGCCGACCGCAAATGGAGTGTGACGGGAAAAGACAGACAGCCTAAGTATAATTGAACTCAGTCCACCCCTCCACTGCAGACCCTCACTTAAAACACACTCAGACCTCCAGTTTTAACTGGTGCATACGTGTGAAATAAAGTTAGGAGCATCAGACAAATAAATTCATGGACCCTCAATCGAGAAGAAGAAAGGAGTTAAACAGGGTTAAATAAATAAAAGTGGACCCTGGGAGAAATATTCACATTAGATGTCTGCCGATACAATCAGAGCTGAATTAGCCCTAATATTTATTTCCAGAAACAATTGTACATTCCTCAGCAGGGCAATGATTGGACATGTTGTGGACAGATGTTTAGATGAGCTCATGTTTGAATGTTGATTTTGGAGGGTTCTTCTCCAAATCGCCTTTATACACCCACTTCTGTCGACCTTTGCCTTTTTATCACTGGACACAGAAAGCGATTCTATGAACAATCAGAGTTTTACTGATATTTACGCAATCATCAGATAAGAAAACTTGACTAGTGCGGTTCTCGATGTGTAGAAAACCGTTCTCAAAATGGGGCAAAAACGCAATTAAACCATAATAAACATTACAAAAACAAACAAGAGGAGATTTATTGACTGCTACGACTAATTACCTCTGGAGGAAATGTGCAGGATCATAATGTCACAAGAAATCAGTTGACTGCAACCAGGCATGAAGTATAATGGTAACATATGCAGCAAGGAGCTTAAGACTCTCCAAACAGATCATATACCTCCCACAGGTACCTGCAGTAGATTTGAGCCGCTCTTAAAAAGAGCAAACACCTAAAATGTGCGCAAATATGCGTTTGTTTACACCACGAATGGATTACTTTCTTCTGGTGATCATAAAACATCACTGCCTCTGAGTCTGACCCATACGCCTGCCTGCAAGAACTACTGTCGAACTACTGTTTGCATGAGCCGGATGTGGATTGTCGCTGTTGTGTCAGCTGTTTATCAGAGATCCGAGCCTTGAACGGATGGAGTTTAGTCTGCCGGGGTAATGTACGAGCCAGCCAGGGGCCGCCGACGTTATCTTAATGGTATGATTTATGGAGGTCGCGCGCTGAACTGAGCAGAGGAGCCGCGACAGATGGGGACGTGCGTGGGAGACGTTACTGTAGACGTTAGCGCGCACACAACCACACATACGCTCATCCATCATGTATTTTGTGTTGCTGTAAGCAATGAGGATAATTGCGGTGTTATGGTAAGAGTAGCGTGATTATGATTGTTCGACATGGGAGGCTGTGTCTGGGCTAGCGCTCGCGCTCATTTTCCGGGGCAAATTATTAAAATGAGGCCTTTGGAGCGAACTGAAAAGACTGAAAGGAGTTGGCTGGCTACAACAAATACAATATATTAAAATCGCTTGATAACGATGGTGATCTAATCCGTGATGTTAATGTTAACCACATTCATTTTTGATAAAACATACTCTCTGTGTTTGAATGACGTTTGTGCCGTTGGCGAAAATTCATGTCAAGCTAAATTGGCTCGTTTATGATTTTTTTCTTTTAAGAAATCTTGGCATATCTAATGTGAGTGTGTAAACGCGGCCTTTAAAGTCTGTTTAATTGTCCCTGGTAAAGAAAAATGTTTTCGTATTCTTTCATTAAATGGTAACGACTTCTGGCTCCGAAACGACTTTACTTTTTGGTGACGTCACATAGGAAATAAACCACCGGTTTCACAGACAAGGCCTAAGCAAGCTAGACTAAAATGCATGTTTGAGCTGTTTTAACTGAAAGCAACTTGCACTGACATATCTTAAAATATGTCAGTGCCATTGTTTTGTGTCAAGATGAACACCAGTAATGTTTTTTTTTCTCGTGTACATTTATAAAAGCTACTTAAATATCCTAATTGAACTAAGGTCTAATCCTGGTTTAGGCTAAGCCCTGTCTGTGAATCTGGGCCATAGTGAATAAAAGACAGCGTTTAAGATTAATGTTGTAGATAATGCAGTCTTTTTAAAAATCTTGCCATTGGTTAATGAAGTAATTGGATGCCTGTAAATGTAATAAAGTTTACAGCGGTAATTGAAAGTAATGATAACAACTAAAAAGTAGCATTTCCATTGGGATGCATCAAGATGCTCTCAAGTGTGAACTTGACCTTCAGTCTTCATGTGTATGCTCAAAACAAATCCTCAAGAAGAGTGTTTGAGGGGGGAATAGTTCTCCACAATCCTATCTAAACTTGTATTCAAGTCCATTTTGGTGCGTAACGCCCACTTTTCACAATGCAGTCGTTTTCCACTTGAAAATATGTCATATAGCGTAAGTAAAAAGGGTTGCGAATGGGTCATTAAAAGTGTAAAAAAACATAATGGAGATACAATTAATTTTGAAGTTTTATTAAGTGTTAACAATGAGATTATGTGGTTTTTATAATCAGTTAACACTGCTTTTGTCATTTTTTACAAGATGGACAAAATTTGTCACCAAAAAAGTCATTCGGTTTAACCAAAATTTCGGTTACACCGAATGACGATATTTTCAAACTCTGCTAACAGGCTGATATCTAGCTAGCAAAAGGACAATCAAATATTTTATATTTAGTACAAGTTTTTAAAATTTTACAACATTTTCCATGTTTTATAGCGGTTGTACCGAATGACCGGATGTTTCGGGACATGCATATGAGCAAGTGAAAACATGAATTTTTACTTTGCTTCATGAACATGTGGTCCTTTGCAGGTGTCTGAATGATGTCACATCCTGTCACATGATATACTTGATCCAAAATGGTCCCTTTATATTGGTTACTCCGAATAACATCAATGAAATTCATTTTTCCAGACATTCTTTCTCATAACAAAGTAACGACTTTTACACATAATTTTAATACCATTTTGCACTATGTTGATATATGATGGTATAAAATCATGCCAGAATAAAAATATATACATTTATTACATTTTAAGATATTTTAATCACAAATGAAATGGCTGTATTGGCCTTTGGACGGTTAAACCGAATGACCTTTTGACACTTCAAAATCTTTAAAATACCTTTTTATGTAGCAAAATATTATTAAAACCTTTTGGATTTAATAAAAGAGATCTAGTTGTACTACCTTACATACTTTGGATGTCAAATCTTTGTTTTTTATTATTATTATTATTAAGGCCTTTGGACAAAAAAATGACCCATAAAGTCATTGACCCGAATACATTATCACGTTGACTTTGTTTTAAACTTTTTACACAGTCCCTCAAATAACCAAAAACTGGTAGTCTGACATAACATGAAAAGTCAAGGGGGAAAAAAAGAGTCTGCGATGTCAGAGATTTCCAAAGGAATGAATATATTAAAACACGCAGTCATACTGGCCGAACACACTGTATTACATACAGTACCATAATACAGCACATGGCAGCAATAATGTAGCTGGAAAGGAAACTGGCTAACAAGCTATGCTTAATTGAGCACTTAGTCTAAGTAGTCAAGGGCCATAGTTTGAATGACCCTGTAGGAAAATGAAACTGCACGGTAGATGATGCACTGTGTGTGCATGTATTTGCGTGTAAGCATTCACTTTTTCTTGGACCGCTGTCCGGTTGGCTGTTGTTCGACCTTGTAATTAGCGCAGAATGCTGATATGTCTTTTGGCTGGAGAAGAGCTTTTGATGGAGTGATCACAACATTGCATTGATCATAAAGTCTTGTATGAACATATTCCCATAAAAGCTAAAAATAAGCTTCTAAGGAGCTCTCTTTAAATTCGCTTTAAATTTGTAATTGTTTCTCAATTCACCATGCTGTAATTTGCAATGACTTAACTGTGGTGGAAGACTTGTGTTTTGCTCTGTTTGAGAGACAAATCATTGTCCCGTTTCGGCTTTATATTGTCTGGAAACTTGGGGTGAATCTCTGCCCAGAGTTACAGTTCTGTTGTCGGTCTAGTTTGTCATTTGAAGGAGAAGCAAACATGTCAGAGAAGTTCAAATGTCATAGATGAATCAAAGTCGAAGAGTAATGTATACATCTTTTAGTTGAATCTAATTTGAGAAGCTAAATTGTGGAGAATTACAAACCTAGTCTTCTTTTTTTTTTTTTTTAGTAGTAGTAGAAATGAATGTACACTGTCAAAAACAACAACAACCAAAATACTCAAAGGACATATTTCGGTTACACTTTATTTCAAGGCGACATAGTTATTTAATCAAATAAGTACTGAGTAATATTAATTAACTTCATGTACTTACTATAGAGTTACGGTTAGGGTTTGGTTTAGGATTAGTTACCTGTATTTATGAATAATTTACTGTTATTACTATAGTAAGTATAAATAGTAACGTGGAACTACGTCACCCTAAAATAAAGTGTTACCCAGATTTCTTAATTGTTGATGTGTGACTTTTTAGCTTCATTTGCACTTGTGTGATACAGTGGCTAAAAATTAATGTCAATGAATTATATTACAAATATAATTTATTTTAAAGATACTATTATAATATATTATTTACACCACCATACAAAAGTTTGGGTTCAGTATGATTTTTTTTTTTTTTTTAAAGAAATGAATATTTTTCATTTCTGAAAGCATTAAATTTATCAAAAATGACAGGAAGGCATTTATAAATGGAAAAATCAAAGAACCCTGAAAAAAAAATGTCAGTTTCCACAAAAATATTAGGTGGCACTGCTGGTTTCAGCATTAATAATGATTTCTGAAGGATCATATGACTCTGAAGACTGGAGCAATGATGCTGATGACTTTGTATAAATTATTATAATTATTATAAATGATTAAAACAATTATTTTGCATTGTAAAAATTGTTACAGAAAAAGAAATGCAGCATAAGACACTTTCAAAAACATAAAAAAAATCTTACAGTGTTCAAAGTAATTGCAGAAATTACTACACTGTAAAAAATAATTGTTGGTTTTACTTAAAAACAGGAAGTTACCTGGTTGCCTTAAAACTTTGAGTTCATTGAAATTAAAAAATATGAGTTAATACAATGAAGGCGATTGGTTTAATCAATAGAATCTCAAAATATTATGTTATCTGAACCACATTAAATATCCACATTAAATATCTAAGTTGATTTGACAAAAGAAAATGATGATAACAAATCATGAATATAATTTTTTACAGTGCAAGTAAAGGGAAGTTACTTCTGATTAAAGGTCTGATGTAATTTGCCTCAGATGCCATTTTAAGCATGGAGCAAGCGTCCAAAAATGTCTAAATATTTTATTTTCATAATAAAAATGTGAAACCGGCGACGCCAGTAGCCTAGTGAACAGCGCAACGATATATAGCACAGTTGCGCTTCGGACATCCCGAGTTCGAGTCCCGGCTCGTGGACCTTTCCTGACCCCCCCCCCTTCTCCAACTTGCCTTCATGTCAACTTACTGTCCTGTCATAATAAATGTAAAATCCTGTGGACATCAATGAGTTTATTTGAGCATTAATGTTATTCTACTTTTCTGAGCATTTGTCTTTCTACCTCTGCATGTTTCGAGATCTTAACAACTGCAGGCTTTTCTCGAGAGTCAGAGCACAGGTCTGCAGCAGGGAGACGGCCTCTTCAGCTGGGTTAACCGACTCAAGATGAGCAGTGTGCGGGCAAGAGTTGAAATCATAATGTGATTTGTTGTGCTTCGGAGCCAATTTGAGTCTTTTAGGGAGAGATCCCTGCCCGGTCGCCTGCTTGCGCGCTTGCGAGGAGACCTTAATTAGAGAAGCTCGAATTTATAGACACTTTTGATTATGTCTGATCTTGAGTTGTAAAAGGATGACATTGCCTAGGAGGGGGACATTGGCAAGGGAAGCCGCTCAATTTGATAATGAGAACCAAAGCTTAGGAGAAAGGCTTGTTTTGAATTTGTTTACACATTTATTATCCTTTCAAAAGGAGCGCTTCATCCAATAAAATCAGGACAGACACAGATGTCACAATCAAGAGGCAATAAGAAGGGATGGGGGGAGAAATGAAGTGGTTTCTATTATTATGTTTGAAATAAGGGCAATTATACAATGGAATAAAGATATAAAAAATGATGTTGGGTCATGGAAAAGTGCCCTAGTTTTACGTCTTGAATTCCTGTTTGCTCAAGTTACCAAGTGGCACTGGGTGAGCAATGGCAGGAAAGTGGGAGGGGATTATTGTTCAGTTTTGATGCTGACTGGTTTATAAATTAGTTTTGAATGATTGACAGGATCTTAATACAATAGAGTATTTGGCCAGAGAAGCTGTTTAAGACCAAATCATAAACAGAAAAATGAAAAACTGTGTCGCAAGAGTTGTTTCAGATTGATCTGATCTGTGATTATATCCTCACTTTTATTGGGGAATTTTTTTTTTTTCAGTCTGTGAAAAAGGCTGCATCCTGCCCGAATTACATGTCCACTCAAATTTATGGTCAGCCTCTAAATCTTAAGCTGTCATAATGTTATAATAATCACTTCACTCTTCTGACTTAACTCCCCCTGTTTTCTGTCATCTGTTGTAGTCTTGCTTGCAGTTGCCAAATTTTGTGATAGGTGGCAGTAAAGAGCTATTTTGAAGTTTCACTACCTCCCTTTCCTACTCTCCAGCCTTTATAAATCTTTCACCAAGTGATGACGTTCAATGTTATGGTTCAAGCTGAAAATTGAAAGCTTTTTTATAGTCATAGAGAAGATTTATTCAGTTGTAATTATGTAGGAGAATCGTATGGAACGGATGATAACCCTTTAATCTAAAAGCAGTTTGCATTGTGTGTGATTGAGGAAAAGTCCACATAGGTCATTTTTCCTTCCAATGCAATGGACTGATTTGAATGGAAGCTTGTTTCCGCCACTAAATAAAAAATAAAAAAGCTAATTGTGACTTTATATCCCACAATTCTGACTTTTTTTCTCAGAATTGCTTGATATAAACTCGCAATTGCATGAAATAAAGTTGCAATTGTGTTATAAAGTCAGAATTACGATATATAAACATATCTGAGAAAAAAAGTCAGAATTGTGAGTTTATATCTCACAATTCTGACTATAACACGCAATTGAGAGTTATAAAGTCAGAATTGTGAGATAAATTCTGAAAAAATTCTAAAAATCCTCAGAATTGGACTTTATAACTCGCAATTGCGAGTTTATATCTCACAGTTCTGAGAAAAAGAAGTCAGAATTGCAAGATAAACTTGCAATTACAAGAAAAAAGTCAGAATTGCATGAAAAAGTTCTCGCAATTGTGTTTATATTTCACAATTCTGACATTGAGATAAAAAGTTACAATTATATTTTATTTTTTATTCAGTGGCAAAAACAAGCTTCCATAGATTTCTATGAACTGTTATGAATTTTCTGTCACCTCACAAAAATGAAGCACAACTTCCTGTTTCGTTTGTCCTTGCTCTACTGCTGTGATTCCTGTGATGGTTTTAGCCTCATCCGTAATGAGTCACAGGACTTGAAAGTCCCTCTGGACTTCATATGACGTGATCAAATAGCGCTGATTTCATTTCCCACAAGAGCAATGGCTACTAGCCAGTGGTTTAGCTAACATTCCGAGAACACTCCAATCTGTCATTTGCCCATCACTGTCTAACGCTCGGGCAACTCCACGGCAGGTGGTACTGCTCATCCTGACCGCGGCCTGACGTAGTTGGCCAGCACATTCTATTCCAGGCGCTGAAGTCCTGAGAACATGTCCGTATACTAGCGTCAAGGCGCTGGATGTCTGATAGAGAAATAAGTGAGATCAGAAGCAAAGGGAAAGGCATCTTCATCCTCGAGCGGTGTCTCGTACAGAATGAGAAGTGCATGCAGAAATCAGTGGTGCAGAGAGGAGACCACACATTCTGAGGGATCCTAGGGGCTCTCTGCTCGTTTTGAAGTGCAGTATGGTGGAAAGGTTAAGCTATCAGTCTGCCGACTGTGGCAGCATTGGGGCGGCAGCAGCCTCTGATGAGAGTTGACAGATGCTTTCTCCAGATAAGACTTTCCGGAAGGACACACAGACTGCTTTGCCGTCTCCGCGGATGAGACTAAGAGGGTTGTGGATTAGAATCATATATGCATATGAAAAAACATTCCACAGAAATTTTGTGCACGTTGTTGTTGTGTTTTGTATGTTCATGGCCATTTATTCATACACTCTAAAAAGTGCAGGGTTAAAATTAACCCAAGTTGGGTTAAAAAAAACTAGCGATTGGGTTGTTTTGACCCAGCGGTTGGGTTAAATGTTTGACCAACCTACTGGGTAGTTTTATGTAACTCAATTATTCTATAAAAATTAATGTATTGCTTAAAAATTAAACCAAAATCTGTTGGAAATTAACATTTATTATTATATTTAATAAATGAACTTTTATTAATAAGTTTAATAAATAATAATTAAATAATAAAGATGTATTAAATTGCTTATTAATATTTGTTTACCTTTAGTAATTATGTCAGATTTTTAATTTCCAACCTATTTTGGGTTCATTTTAAGCCATACAGTAATTTTTTAACAATAATTGAGTTACATAAAACTACCCAGCATGTTCCATTTTTAACCCAACTTGGGTTGTTTTTGAATATCACACATCATTCCTATCACAAAATATCAAACCACATTGAGTACATGTCAGTGTACTCAGCCGACTTTTAATCAAGTTTTACAATACTTTTTAAGATAATTTATAACAATTGTATGTTATAAAAATACGAAATATTAACTCAATTCTGAGAAAAAAGTCAGAATTGACTTTATTCTTAGTTTAAATCTTGCAATTGCGAGAAAAAAGTCAGAAATGCGAGATAAAAATTGCAATTACCTTTTTTTATCTTTTTATTTAGTGGCGGAAACAATCTTTTATTAAGTGTGGCTTGAATGTTCAAGTAGAATACATAAATTGAGGCACTATATATATAGACTATATAGACTAAAAGGATACATTTAAAACTTTTATTTGCAGTTTTATACTTCATTGTACCTGATTACTCGAGCAGCATATTACACAGAAGCTCTCGTAGTTTTGTGTCGTGTAATGTTCAGAATCTGATGGCTCAGCAGGTGTGTGTTAGTATGAGGGTAGAAGCAGAGCTGACGAGATAGGAGATATATCTCCTCTGTAAGCACTTGTTCCTTCCCAGGAGCCCATTGCCGCCCATGTAGAAAGGAATCTAGTATGGCTCTGGTGTCAGGCTCTGTCATGCATGGCCAGGCTCTGGGGTGCTTTTGAAAACGGCCCTTTCCGCCTCAGTCGGCTGAATAGATGGAGCCCAAGGGGCACTTTTTCCACAGCCACCAATTTATCAGCTCATATCCAGACCGATATGGCCTGTCGTTGCCTGTGCTTTCCCTGTTTGTCCCTCTCAATGTTTATAAATGGCAGTGAGTGAATGGCAATGCCTGGCGTAGAGGAAATGTCTCACTGTGATTATGTGCAGGTCGCTGCCGTTTTTGTGGGTCTGTTTGTGTTTTGATTGCTTAGGGAAATGTTTTGTTTGGTAATTTTTTCCCCCAACCCACCCACTCTCAGATTTAATTACGTTTATGATATGTACTTATGAGTATCCTGAAAAAAAACCTGCACATTACGCACTAGTACTTAGTAAGAGTTATGAAAAATATTTAATGTAATCCACAGTAACATTATGGCTTTAATTTTTTCCCCCCAAAATGGCTGAACAGAGGGTTACAATAATTGTCCCGGGGGCAATTAGGTAGAATGGCTGCGGGAGCGGCAAAGTCATTTTGTAAGCCAAACATCCTGGTGCTGGGCTCCAGAATTCGGCCAGCTTGTGGGGAAGTGGATCAGGGTTTGTTTTCTTTCTCTGAGAACTCTGCCAGATGAGCAGCACCTGAATTTCAGAGCTCTTTCCTTCTTCTTTTCTCCTTCATCTTCATGTGATCAAAGCAATAAATGATGGGAAAACCATGTCTAATTTTAATCTGAATCCTACACATTATTTTATTGTGAAATAAATGACATTAAGCATATTGTTCTGACTTTAAAGTCCGATTGAATGAGCCACATTTGTAACTGTTATAGAATGCAACAGTCTAGAGTTTCAGAAGTAAAAATTCCATTCATTTTCTATGGGATTTATTTTTATTTTTTTTATTTTTTATAAATAACATATAAACATTTACATACAGACCTGCTGTGAGCTATAAGGTTGTTAATTGATGGCACAGTATATGCTTTTGTTGAAACCATCAGTTTTTTTTTAAATAATTGTTAAAATTATTTTGAAAAATTTGATTGGTCGCCTGTTCTCACAAAGCACTGTAAATATTTAGATGTTTGCAATAAATAAAAAATGTGTGGTTTATATGTAATGGACGTAGGCCGGTAAGAGCTGTAGCGACTGACACTAGAGACTGCAGTCTTTAGCGTCCTTATTAGAGCGCCCGACTCCCATGCCAGCAAACCTGGGTTTGAGTCCTGCTTAGAGCGGGCGGTTCGAACAGGAGGGGTTACATTGGTGCCATGACCTGGATGGGAGTGCGGTTTAAGAGCTGTGTGTGTGTAAACCTCACTCCCCTGATCTCAAGAGGGATCTAGTGAATGACGCTAGATACTTCACTCTTTAGCCTCCTTGTTAGAGCGTCCGACTCCCATGCCGGGGGATGTATACACAGTACACTGTGTTTTACCGTTTGTCTTTTTGTATGATTTTCAAATACTGGTAAAAGTGAATGGAAAAATAGTTCCAAAACCAAGACCGCTGAAAAAGTGGCCGGACACTGTTGCACTCAATCCACCTTATATTATATTATGATGTGATGAATGTCAGGTAACTTTAAAATGTACAAAATTTTCCAATGTCCACCCTACAAAATCCAGTGGGAAACAGTGAATTCTACATATATTCTATTGCATTATATTCTCTTAATGCAAACATATGTGATGGTTTTGGCCTAAAGTCTTAGTGAAAAATGTACCAGAAATTTGTTGATAATAATAATTACTATTTTATTACTGTACATTAATCTACCAGAGAAATGTAACAGAAAAATGTAAATAATAATTTTTATATTACAATACATTAATGTATTGCTTAAATTTATCACTGTACCTATACACATTATTATATCTATATATCTAAATATTTTGCTGTCCTTCTGTCACCTTGTATGTGTGTATATGTGTATTTGGTTCCTTCCTTTGTATAAGCTACTGTCATGTTGTTATATTGTGTGCTTTGTTCAATAAAAAAGTTTATATGTTGCTTAGCAACAGTAAATTAATTTTTACATTTTGAGTGATTGATTGATATTGCTATAGCTGAAATTGAGTAAATGGCTGAACTGTGGTAAAATGAACAGCCTCAAGTTATTGCTTCTTTGCAGTTTCCTCAAATCTGCCTAGCAGAGTTTAGCTCAGTCCCTAATCAAAGACACCTGAGCAAGCCAATAATCAAGGTCTTCAGAAAATTACAAGTAGGTGAGTTTGATCAGGTTTTGAGCTAAATTCTGACAGTGGATTTGAGGAACCCTGCTTTATTTCAGTGATATTGAGTAAGCTTAAGAGTGGAAAATGTGATAAATGCATTAAATTAGTGATGCTGAAAATCTCAAGAAAACAATGCAGAAAACGTGACCTGGTCAGACAGAAAGCAGGCAAAAATGTGGAAATTTGAGGTATCCCAACCCTCTGTTAGGTCACACAGCTGATATAAAGCGGGCCAGCTTTAGCAGTCTAAATAAGTCTACGCTTTATAAACCAGAAGCTGAGCAGCTCATAAGTGATATCCATCATCACAAGGGGCAGAGCCGACAGACCTGTCTTTGAAAATGGAAAAAAACTGTGGTGTGGGAAAAATGAGAGTGTAATGAGCATTTTGCATGTGGGTAAATCGAGTGTCATTCTGTTTGAGGCACTGAGCTGCCTAAATGGAAGACACAGTCCATTTATTAGTCATGCAAGAAGACCATATTATTTTCCTTAACTTCGCCATTTCACATTGTACTCATCTGAGTGTGCTTAGAAAAGACGAGAAAATGAGATAAAGAACAAGGCTTATAATTGACCTCGCAAATGAATGAAAATTAGTTTTGGCCCACATCCAGGAATTTCTAATGAGCAAAACAGCAAATGACATCATTCTGGTGCTGTCAGAGAATTAACCCTTTTCTGCCACCTTGGCAAGGAATCTCACGTTTGCATAAAACGGCCATTTTTTCCTACTTAAAGTGGTATGTTTAATGTGGAATAAAGGCACTTTAAGAAGGGCATGAAAAATGAGAAGCACTCTGTCATTTTGTTTGGTTCTCTTGCATTTTTGTTTAGTTTTCTTACATATGGGGGAGGAGCAATGGCGTATTTGTCACTCTTGAGTTAGCACAGTCTCTTTTGGCCGAGACGAGTGAGGTTTGCCATCGCTCCCCTAAAAACAACACGGCACTCCTGCCAAGCTTCCTAGTTAATTAGCAAAGCATTTCACACGCTGCATAACATCAAAAAAGAAATGGAAAGGTGACAAATTTGGAGAGCTTGGCAGGGTGTGAGAGTCAGGCTGAGCTTGAGGTTTCCCAAGCAGTCCTGTTACCTGGTTTAAATGAACAGGTTATAGACTGTTTGGCTCTTCTGCTCATTATATTCAGAACGTACAGTATCAGAGGCGTTTGTTTCCTTCAGAAATATTTTCCCCTAAAGTCATCATTAGCCTTAATTAGCTTAGTTTTATTTACGAGCTCTTGCCCAAACTGACTGTGAAAGCTGAGAGAAGAACAAAAGGAATGTGTCAAATTGAAGTTTAATGTACCCCCGGAGTGAAGTCTGTGCTGAAAGACAAGTTGAAATATTTCGTTTTTAGAATTTTTCAGCAATAGACTTAGATCGGATTGCGTTTTACGTTAAATTAAATGGTTTTGGCTTAAAAAGGACTCCATATAGGATTAGTTCACTTCAGAATTAAAATTTCCTGATAATTTACTCATCCCCATGTCATCCAAGATTTTTATGTGTCTTTCTTCAGTGGAAAGAAATTAAGGTTTTTGGGGAAACCTTCCAGGATTTTTCTCCATATAGTGGACTTCACTGGGGTTCAACGGGTTGAAGGTCCAAATGTCAGTTTCAGTGCAGCTTCAAAGAGCTCTACATGATCCCAGACGAGGAATAAGGGTCTTATCTAGAGAAACAATCTGTAATTTTTTTTTTTTAAATAATAAAAATTTATATACTTTTTAACCACAAATGCTCATCTTGCTCTAGCTTTGCGATGCACCATGCATTACGTAATCATGTTGGAAAGATCACGCGTGACGTAGGCGGAAGTAACAATCCAATGTCTACAAAGCGAACGCAAAGACTAAGTTAAACAAAAAAAGGTAAAACAACGATGCCAGACAATTTTAAAGTTAAAGGAGAAAATGAGAAGAGTTTTTCGCCCTACTGCGGTACTTCCGCCTACGTCATGCGTGACCTTTCCAACGTGATTACGTAATGCGTGGCTTAGAGCAGTGCAAGACGAGCATTTGTGATTAAAAAGTATATACATTTTTTATTTTATTTTTTTTGAAAATGACTGATTTTCACTAGATAAGACTCTTATTCCTCGTCTGGGATCATGTAGAGCTCTTTGAAGCTGCACTGAAACTGATATTTGGACCTTCAACCGGTTGGTAACTGTTGAAGTCCACTATATGGAGAAAAATTCTGGAATGTTTTCCTCAAAAACCTTAATTTCTTTTCAACTGAAGAAAGAAAGAAATTTAAATTCTGAAGTGAACTAATCCTTTAATGTACCCACGGAGTGAAGTCTGAGACAAGTTGAAATATTTTGTTTTTAGATTTTTTCAACAATACTTAGATCAGATTGCGTTTTACGTTAAGTTAAATGGTTCTGGCTAAAAAACTGTTTCTGACTCCATAAGTGATGATTAGTTTGTTCACTTTTTCACTCTTTTTAAATTAGGTGAAAGCTAGTACATTGATATAGTGCTAATGTCTGTATTGCAATTACAGTTGTTTTATTACTCTCCTCCAACCAAATAGTCACTAAGAGCCTGGCTTCTTTGTGAAAAATTAACAAGAACTGTCCTATAAATTACAGAATGTAAAAAAAAAAAAAAAAGACATACTGATCCCTCTATTTCATGCCTGACGTTTATAGGTTGGTAGGCGTCCATTTCCACGTAATGATGACTGCCAAATGTTACGAGAAAAAAATAGCAATGCTTTATTTCCTAGCACTCTCAGCACTTTCAAAAATGTCAACCAGAGAATTCTACAACTTGAAATGGCAGCTCAAACCTCCATAAAGTATGACTGACATACATCACACCTGTTCTTAACCCTGATCATATCTTCATCCAAAACCTTCCCTCCTGCAACAGACTGCTCAATCCCCACCCAACTCCCCTATAAGCCTGGGCAAACTGTCACCGCATCAGCCGCAACAGTCTGGGGAGTTGAACTTGACTGGAACATATGTCTTCAATTTTAATAGCCCTTCATTCCCCCAGATGGCCTAGAGGGGGGAAGGTTGCCTGAGAAGCTGCGTTTCATGTAAGAATAATTTGTGTTAAGTAGCTGGGCGATCTGTTTGTTACGCTAGAGCTGACAGTTTGTTTATGTTTCTTGAGGAGCATGATGGATGGGGCAGGAGTTGATGCTAATTAGGCTAAATTGTTGCTAAGAATGCAGTGGGCCTGCGCCACACTGCATAGGCCAGCTCCCATTGTTCCTGTCTCTTCGCACTCGAGGCGTAATTGAATGGAGCTTGCAGCCATTCATCATTGTAGCGAGAGGCAGGAACAGGAAGTTAGAGTCTGAGGCACAAAAGACGGGGAGGGTTGGGGGACGAACTGGTTGGGTATGAGTGACGGTGATGTGACATGTCACAGCGACTTCATCCCTCATTTAGTCTTTAAATCTGTATTGACAGACACACTCCCAAAAACCTAGTGAGCTACCTTGCCGCCTATGCTACTTACATAGCCAGCTACTTTAAAGGGATAGTTCACCCAAAAATGATAATTCTGTCATTAATTACTCACCCTCATGCCATTCCAAACCAGTAGGACTTTCGTTCATCTTCAGAACACAAATGAAGATATTTTTGATGAAATCTGAGAGCTTTCTGTCCCTCCATTTACAGCTATACAACTGACACTTTGATGCTTCAAAAAGTTCATAAAGAGATCGTAAAACGATCGCTTTATATGATGAACAGATTTAATGTAGGCTTTTATTCACATATAAACACTGATCAGCGAACATAAACAGAAGCTCAACCGAACCTGCTTGACAATTCATATGGATTAGTTTTACGATCTCTTTATGAACTTTTTGAAGCGTGAAAGTGGTAGTCGTGTAGCTGTCTATGGAGGGACAGAAACTCTCAGATTTCATAAAAAAGATCTTCAATTGTTTTCCGAAAATGAACAAAAGTCTTACGGGTTTGGAACGACATGAGAGTGAGTAATGACAGTATTTTCATTTTTGCTGAACTATCCCTTTAAAGGGCAGCATCCTAACAGAGATGGAACCTCATAAGTGGGTGTTCCACCTTGATTAAATGGAATAATTTTATTTTTTTTAATTGAAACTTTTTAACATCAATTGTTTTTGGTATTGAATGTATTCTTAATAGTGTAATAAGTGAATAAGCAGTTGGCTGAGGAACATTTGCATTGATAATGCTAATAACGTAATGCTGGATCTCTAGAAATTGGATTTAATTGATAACCATATTGCTTTACAAAGAATGGTGGCATCAACTTCAAAGGCATCTGAATTTTATGGCTTTTTTGCATCATATTTTTTTCATCACTTCCTCTGTACCACTTCCTCTGTTCTTTTACCTATACCTCCATGTGCCCTGTTCCTTAATTTCACCCGTACATTGCTAGTGGCACCTTCTCGATGTTCACCTTAATTTGTTTTCTCCCCTTTCCCCCTACATTTATTTTCTTTGGTCTGCCCTTTTTCCTGAAGCAGGAAAGTGAGGAAATGACTATTTCAAATCTGTAGACCTGTGGTCCACAGCCCAGCAGGCCAAGACCCCCAATCATCCACCCCATCCACACGTGCCCCTGACAGCCATGCTAATGACCCCCACCAGATTGGTGTGCCTCTCACTGTAAGGGTGTTACAGGGTGACTTCCGCCTTACTGTAACTTCATGCTAAACGGAGACATGTGAGGACCACAATCAAAAACCCGGTCTCACGTCAGCTCTGTGTTATGTTGCAAACGGACAGAACCTGGCACCAGTCAGCACCCTTGACCTTCTAAGTCTGATTGCCTTAGAGAAAAACGGAGAAAGCATTGTTTACTGTGCCCCTACAAATGTTTGCATAGAAACACGTGTTAGCAATTAACCTCAAACACGTACATTCACCATACAGCAATGTCATCTGCAAACAACAGCGTTATGACAGGGTGGAGGGGAGGGGATGGGATGGCTCGTGAAAGAGAGCAGAGCGTGCTCAAGATGGGTTCAACTTCAGAGAGGTACACTTAAATTGTTTCTGGATGACTGTTACTTAACTAGCCCCTAGCTAGCATGGAATGGGTTAGCATTGTCTCTAGTCATGAGCTAAACAAACAATGTCCTGTCAACAGTGCTTCAAAAGGAAAATTATGTTTGCAAGTGTAAGACAACTACTTGACATATAAGAGATCTTGCAAACCTTATGAAAAAAGGCCTAGTATTTAGCAAATACGCTCTGACACATTGATGTTCCCTTGTGTACAATGCAAGTTTGATTCGACTAGGGTTGCCAACTTACACAAAGGAAAAGAGGTACACTCTGAGGGTACATTTACACAACAACGATGTACTAAAAACTGAAAGTTTTTCCTTTACTTTTTTCGCGTACAGGCGACAATGTTGTCAAAAGATCCCCGTTCGCATGGATCCGTGAAAACAGCTAAAAACGCTGTATTATTATGTATGCCAGGCCAGTAGTTGGCGATGTAACATTGTAAAGTGTACTGTAAACCCTAACACTCAAAATAATTATTTGGCTAGAGTAGAGCCAACTCAAATTAAACAAAACAGTTCAATCAAATGAACTTTTGTGAGTATTTAGAATTTTCTCAACTGACACATTCAGTTTTATGAACTTGTTTCTTTCAATTTACACAAACGTAAATTGCTATTAAAGCATTGTGTCACCAGTTAGTAAGGTAGCATTTATTGATAGCTAGTTAAAGCTAGCCAAGTTTACACTACTAAAAATATTTAAGTTGAGATTACATGTTAATCGTAAAATAAATGGATGAATTAGCTTACTCAAATATTTAAGTTAAGAGCAAAATCTGCAAGTTCTGCTTACTTAAACTTTGTATTTCTTAACTTAAATTTGATGTAACTGATTACCTCAAATTTTTGGAGTTTTTCCAACTTATTTGGGTTTACAGTGAATCGGTAATCGATGCTGATTAATTGGCAAAACCAATCAGTCAATCAGTATTATGTATGCCAGGCCAGTAGTTGGCGATGTCACTTTGTAAAGAATAACTACGGACATATAGACTGAAAAAAACTTGCACTTTGAAACCTGTTTTCAGGCCCCCAAATAGAGTTGTCTGTAAATGAACGGCCAAAAAGCTATTTTTTGTTTTAAATGGTGTTGTGTAATGGCCCTTCAGTATATTTTAGGGTGATAGGGGTCAGTTGTCTTTGATTAGTTGTCTTTGATTCATCCCCATGTTAGCACTCCCACAAAGCGTTCATCTTTTATGATTTGGTTTCCATTCTTGCATGTTAAATTAAATTTAAATATCACCCTTACATGTCTATATAGAAACTGCTAGTCTTAGTACTAAGATACTCCTTACTAACACATGTTGCTACTAATGCTACAACTCTCTCCTGAGCTATACAACAAATATTGTTATAATAACCCATGACCAAGCTTTTCCAGCAAACACAAATGCTTTCAACCTAAGCAGTTTATGTGTGACCTTGCTAGATACTCTTGGTAAAATAAAGTCATATTATCATATAATCCATCCATCAAGGTATGTGTCAGATGATTGGGGGGATGCATTTCTGCAGGCTTTAAAGCTGCATATACATGTTAGGTTGTAGGTTACGGTCTTGATGGGGGAGGTCAGGAGGAGGAAGTGAGTGTGTTCGGATGGACGAGAGTGAAACCCGAGCATGATTGAGTTAGGGAAAGGAGAAGAAGCCCTCCGGCTCAGAGTCGGATGTTGTGTGTATACATAGGCGTCCTGTCATGCTACCCTTTAAGCAAGGGGAGACCGACTTACAAATTGCAGTGGGACCTTTTTGCATGCCAGAGGTAGTTTTGCCTCCATTGCGGTGCACATAAGGAGGTCGTGTGAGTGTATGTGTGTGGTAGCATGCAGTTGTACCTGTACATCCTCATTTTGTATGAGCACTGACAATGCAAATGCACACAGATTTTTTTTTAAGGTCATTCTTGATCTGAGATCACACAAGACCACATAAACAGATTATGATCATTTATATTATTCCCAATCATCTGCACTCTCTTGTGGATTATGTAGAACACAAATAATGAAGAATCGATTCAATTAACTAATCAAATTCTCAGCCTCCACAAAACAATCTTGTGCTTCCTTTTCTTGTTTTCCTTGTGCAGGTTTTTTTTTAACTAGGAATTTGTTCTTGCTGCTCGCTCCACCGTTCTTTGTCTTTGATTTGGCACAGCGTGTGAGGTGCTTTTTAAACTGTGGGAAAAAATGTCCCGAGCGAAGAGCGGAGTGGAGGCGCCGTTCAGTGCTGCAGAAACGCTAAGCAAAAGCAGATGTTATAAAGTTTACAGAAATCAGAACATTATTTTCCTGTTTCCATCGCATTCTTCTAAACACTTAGTGAACAAGCTTTGAAGTCACCCAAGAAATCTAGTCTGCGGGAGGAACGATAGCATCTTGTAGGGGAACAGCGTGAGGGAGGGGCAGAGGCGTCTCTCCTCCAGCGTTGCTCTGTCAGAACCAGTTTTGCACTGATGCGGACAGAGCCATTCAAGGCCATGGCAGACGCCGCCCCCTGCACACGCCAACACCACTGTGGTCCTCGACGTGGATGGATGTGTGTATAGCTCCATGTATCCAGGACAGATCAGATAAATCCAGAATCTCTTAGAGGCACACCACAGGAGGTGAGCACAAGGGCAAGGGACCACTTTGCTTTTATTCAGCGAAGCAAGGCAATCAATGTGTTTTAAAGGCCTTTTGGCCTCTACCCTATTGTTTCAAAGTCGAAATTCATTTCATGTGCACTTGTTTTTGATTTAGCAAGGCAAATCACTCTTATTACCTTGAATTAAGGGGAAAGGAGACAAACAAGTGTGTTTTCCTGTTTCGGCTCTGCAAGTTGAGCTCTGGGTCAGCTCAGCGCTTGTAGCATAGTGATTTGTTGTGGCATGGGAATGGGACAGATGGCCATGTGTCTCTGACGGCTAAAACAGAGATCTCAGTGTCACTGTCGCTTCCTAGAGTCAGGATGCCTTCAAACCCCATCATAATATATACATGGATGTTGTTTGTGATCTTAATTCAGCCCTCCCAACCCTGCATAAATTGTATTCAGTCTTTTTCCCCTTTTTCTATGTTTATTGTGAGCCTCTGTTTGTGTTTGGATAAGGGGCTGGTACAGGCCCAAAGCGAGGTGAGCTGTTTCCCTGTCTTCTTTGTGTATCTTTTGTGGTCAATGTTAACGTTTAGGTGAATTCTTTCTTTTAAGGGATGGCATCTGCACCCACGGTTATTTTTTCTCATGTTTCCTTCAATTTTCTCTTCTCAAAAACTCAGAACCTTCCTCAACTAAACAAGACCTACTGTAGTATAAACCCCACAAAAGATGACATGAAAGCTTTCGTTAGTGTTAGATTTTTCATTTTCTGTAGAAAACGTGAATGGTACCCACCACGATCATTCTGGGCATTTTGGGTGGTTTTAAGGGCTTTCGCACCGGAAGAACCTTTTCATAGTTCCTAGAACTATTGGCTGAAGTACCTGGATTTTGTCGTGTTTGCACTGCAGGAACTAGGAACGATTTTAGTTCTAGGAACTCCTTTTGGGGGAACTAAATTAGCTCCTACTTCAGAGTAGGGTCAAAACCAGCACTATAGGAACTATCAGTGATGTAAGTGTATGTTGATTGGTCAAACGCATGTCAAACACTGACACCTGACATTTTTAAAAAGCCGTGTAAACATATTTACTTCACGAACATGGAAAGCAGCGATAACGGCATTCCCCTGTTGTCTGCAGAGTTATGTTCTTTTCTCCTCCTCGATATGTAATACTGAAAGTTGTCATATAGGAGATTTTGGCTCTTAGCCCAACTTTTTGCTCTATCAGTTTTGTAAATTCTGCGTTTACATTTCATCTCCGTTATCAAGAAACCCACGACACACAACAAACAGCTCTGCTCACAGCGTCTTCCATCCACCTGTTTTTAAAGATTGTAAATGTTGCGATTAAAAGTTCACTTTCAAATGAAAATTAGCCCAAGTTTTTCTCACCCTCAAGTCATCCTAGGTGTATATGACTTTCTTCTTTCTGATGAACACAGTCGGAGAATTATTAATAAATATCCTGACGCATCCGAGCTTTATAATGGCAGTAAGCGTTACCAAAGGAGTATGCGCTGAAGAAAGTGTCTCCATCCACATCCATCCATCATAAACGTACTCCACACGGCCCTGGGGGGTTAATAAAGGCCTTCTGAAGCGAAGCAATGCATTTGTGTAAAAAAAAAAAATCCATATTTAACAAGTTATGAAGTAAAATATAAAGCTTCTGCCAGACCGCCTTCCGTATTCAAATTACGGAAAAAGCTGAATAGGGAATATGTTTATGATGGATGGATGTGGATGGAGACACTTTCTTCAGCTCATACTCATTTGGTAGTGCATTACTGCCATTATAAAGCTCAGATGCGTCAGGATATTTATTAATATTTCTCTGATTGTCTTTGTCAGAAACAAGAAAGTCATATACACGGCTTGAGGGTGAGTAAAGCTTGGGCTAATGTTCATTTGAAAGTGAACTAAAGACGCCGCTGTCGGTCACTTCAGAGTTCCTATTCCCGGTGCAAATGCAACCAGGAACATGGATCGGGGGGAAATTAGTTCTCGGGAACTATCCTAGTGGCTAGTTCCTATAACTGAGTTCCAAGAACTATTCAGTGTGAAAGCCCCTTTTCACATTTTTTTCAAGTTGTTTCTAGGCTGTTCTGGCTGTTTGCGAGGTAACTTACTACTTAAAATCCACAGAGCTCGCTCCTGTGCGTCTATGACAAGGGTAGCCATCCTTGCTCCTGGAGGGCTACCTTCCTTCAGACTTCAGTTCCAACCCTGCTCCCAATGCACTTTCTGTTCCTGAGGAACTTATTAGCTGGTTAGATGGTTCAGGTGTGTTTGATTAGGGTTGGAGCTGGACTCTGCAGAATGGTAACCCTCCAGGAACAGGGTTGGCTGCCCCTGCTCTATGATATTCTAGTCTCTAGATATAGCTCTGGTCCATCTTTCAATCAAGTCTATGAGTTTTTAACTTGTTTTATTGTCTGCCAGGCAAAAACCATAAGTGGGTCTGACAAATTTGAAGTTTCAAATTTCAGAAACTTCCCCGCTCAAATTTTTGATTTTGTCAATATTTTTTCTGTATCAAGACAAACATAAATAATGATGAAAGCCAAAATATTAAATGTCACAGATGTATATTTACTGAGTAATCCACTATTTTGTAGAGGGGGGTCAAAATGTAGAGGGGGGACAATATTCACCTGAGATTTGGAGACAAAAGTTTGCATGCCTGTAACTCAAGAAGTATTAAACATATCTTAATATCCTTTTAGATTCTGTTTCTTAACAACTTTCCTTTTGGTGTCTTCATTTTAAAGGCCCTCGATAGTTCAATTCCAGAGATATGGAGATCTTAATGCGGCTTTATGAGTAAACTTGTAAATTGTGCACATTTTCAGTGGTCAAAAACCAAAGGTGGGTCACTTTGCATACAGCTGATATTTCTTTTAAAGAGGAATATCTAAAGAACAGGTGAAAATTGTCATGTTGACCCCCCTCTACAAAATAAAGTAAATATACATCTCTGAAATGTAATATTTTGGCTTTCATCACTATTTGTGTTTGTCTTTCTACAGAAAAAATATTAACAAAATCAAAGATTTGAGCTGGGGACCTCTGGTTGAGTTGACACAGAATGACCTAAGTGTGAATGCATACAAAAAAGCCCTTTGAGTAATAGCACACCAATTCTTTTATGTAGCACAAACATTGTAGGACTAGTTTCACACTAAAGTTCAATACTTAGGTTTGAGTTTTTGAAAAAGTATGACCAATACTAATTGAGATGGTTCCCTTAGGAAGCACCACGAATTAGTGCTGTAAGTCATTAGCGGAAAGCTCAGGGGTTCCTTGAGTGTGAGTTAATGTCCAAGTCTCGGAAGGCCCCAGGAAAGAAATGACGTTGAGGAAAGATGGCTGCAAGCATTTCTGCAGCAGAGAGCTTCTCCTTATGTGTTTAGATTGCTTCTCCACGCGCGTCAAACTGTTATCATTGGCTGGGCGGCTGGTGATGCTGCTCCACTGGAAAGGCTCTGGTGTGAATTTTACTGGAGGACAGGGAACACAGATCATAAAAGCTGCCTGAGTTTGAGTCGTGAGCCCAGACGGGCCGATGTGGCTCATACCTTCACTTCCCACCATCTGCTCAAGGGCCCACACACTGGAATGGAATCGGAGTGTGTGATTGGAAGAGCAGAGGGAGCCAAATAGAGAGAACCCGGGCGAGAGAAGGAGAATCTTAACTCACACATGTGGGCACGGGGCTGTATTTTGACAGTAAGTGCCATAAAAGAAAATCTAAAAAAAAAAGGTTGCTTTTCCCTACCTGTGGCTCATGACATCATGAGCCAAATATGTTTTGAGTGAAATCCATTTATTGCCCAGTGTAAACGACCGGTAGGGGAATCACAGGGGAAGATAAAACAACAGCCTGTCTTTACTCTTTAATGGCAGCACTGCTCATTGCCTCCCCTCGCGCCGTGGCATTAGGGCTCCAGATGCATCGGCCACCCTGCAAGCTCATCCATCTCTCTAGCTTTTTCCGTAGCTCCTTTCTTTCCCATCACATCCTTTTTCCAGCATGCAGACCTGCAGCATTGCTGCCATGCTGAACAACAGAGGGCCAAGGCAGATGGACGTTCCTGTCCACTGTCCCAACCTCTAACCTCCTCTGGACTCTGAGAGTGTCCATGGTGCCCAGGAGGGGTCAGGACCCCGATGTGACCGAGGTCAGCCTAAGCTTAGGGGGTCAGCTGGAGGAAGAGGCTTCCGCTGCCCGCTGGCTTTGGGTGTGAAAGAGCAGAAAACAAGGAGTGAAAAATGGCCCAGGAGAGCACGAGCCAAGCCATGAAAGTTTAAACAAATACAAGGAGGAGAGAAAGTTACCTTGGTGGTCTTGCACACTTTCCCCAGCTGATGTTTTGTTTTTTGATGGGCCTTATTTTGAGAATCAGAAGTGAGCCAGAGACAGTACCTTTCGTTGCCAGTGTGGGGCGTAATTAGTGATTAGCTGCTTCTGCCCAGAGACGTCATTAGTAATATAAGTCTTCTATCATACCCCAGCATGTTTATAATTATAATTGTAAATTGGGTTGCACTTTATTTTACAGTACGTGTACTTACATGTACTTACAGTGTACTTAAAATACTGAGTAATATAAGATAACTACAAGGGTTAAGTTTAGGTTTAGGTGTAGGTTCGGGGTTAGTACCTAGTTATTACCCAGTTATTATACTTTCTGTAATAATTACATAGTATGTACATGGGGAACAGGACTGTAAAATAAAGTGCTACCTTAAATTGTTATAAATAATATCAAATCATAATAATCATGATTAACTTTTAAATAATATCTAATAATAATAATTTTTACCAAATACTTTTTTCCAAAACTTTACCATTACATTTCATGCAGGATTTCTATTTTTTGACATAGTTTTGCTTATGTTCCATGGCCTCTACAAGAAGGCTTATAAAATTATTTGAAGTCAAATTAATATTTAATCTCCCAGTATTTATTATTTGCTTGATATCATAACAATTGCAGTATAATATGTACGATAAGCCTGGTATTATTTCACAAAATAAACTTTTTCAAGGTGATGCACACCATGATCAATCTGTCAAGATTTATTTTGCAATAAGGACTGGCTGACTGTACATTATTCCCTACTTATTTTGCACCTCTAATTATGCTTTCAGAAATATATATATATACACACTCTAAGAAATGCTGGATTAAAAACAACCCAAATTGGGTTGAAAATGGACAAGCCCAGCGATTGGGTTAAATGTTTGCCCAACCTACTGGGTAGTTTTATTTAACTCAACTATTGTTCAAAAATTACTGTATTGCTTGCTTAAAATGAACCCAAAATATGTTGGAAAATAACATTTATTAATAAGTTTAATGAATAATAATTAAACAATAAACATATTTGCTTATTATTATTGTTGCCTCTAGAAATTGTGTCTGATTTTTAATTTCCAACCTATTTTGGGTTCATTTTAAGCCAGCTATATAGTCATTTTTAAACAATAGTTGAGATGAATAAAACTGCCCAGCACGTTGGGAAAACATTTAACTGGGTTTGTCCATTTTCAACCCAACTTGGGTTGTTTTTAACCCAGCATGATTTATGAAGTGAGTGAAGTGACATGTGGCCAAGTATGGTGACCCATACTCGGAATTTGTGCTCTGCATTTAACCCATCCAAGTGCACACACACAGCAGTGAACACACACACCGTGAACACACACACCCTGAACACACACACCCGGAGCAGTGGGCAGCCATTGCTGCGGCGCCCAGGGAGCAGTTGGGGGTACGGTGCCTTGCTCAAGGGTCTCACCTCAGTTGTGGTATTGAGGGTGGGGAGAGCGCTGGACATTCACTCCCCTCACCGACAATCCCTGCCGGACCTGAGACTCGAACCCATGACCTTTTGGGTTACAAGTCCGACTCTCTATATAATAAATTTATTAAGTTACGTGAGGTATACAATTGAATGCAATATTTTCTTATTTGCTGTTTAAAAGTTAGACTTGAGGCAAATTTGGTTTGCATACAATGTATTTATTCATGTCACTTACCCATAATTAAGACTGTAAATGATTTGAGAAATGGTTTGTGTGACCTTAGTCATCACCAGATAAATTCCCTCTGGCTTCAGGCAAGTTAATTTATGTCTATTAAACTGAGGTGAGTCACGTGAAGGTATCAGCCGTCCTCTTGGACTAAGAAATTGTTTGAGCAGAAAATTGGTTTATTGGGTTCCAGTGGACTGTGTTGTATCTTTTTGGGGGACTCTGCTGGGCTGAAGTCGAGGTGTTTCTTACATGCGTCACTGTGGAAGCGATGAAATGTATGCTTTAAATCTGCTCAGTTTATCTATGGCGTGGAGGATGGAAGAATAACACATCATGCACTTCGTTCACCACAGCCTGCAGTAAAAAATTAAGAATTACACAGTGAGAGACAGTTTAACTCGGGGTCGTAAATAACTGTTTTACTCTTCTCTGGCTCAATGAGAGTGTCTGTGGTGGTGAAGATGCTGCTCTCGGGTGCTTTTCCAACTATGATCACAAGTCACGTCGTTACCAACACAATTCAAGAGAACTTGCGACCCAAGTTAGCTAGGGATTCTTTTGAGAAACGCACCCCGGAGCGGTATAAAGCTAGCACTCTCTCAGGCTTAATGTGTATGTAGATACGACTAAAGATACACACCCACAGATGATCTGTGCAGTTATGGTCAGAGTTTTGCTATGTCTAACCACAAATACAGTGAATGAAAAAAGAAACACAAGCATCTGCATGCAATCTTCATTTTTTTTTTTTATTGAAGTGAACTAATATTTAATAATCAGAAGGTCTACTGCCTTGTTTATTCATCTGCATGGTAATAGTGTTGAACAAATTTTTCCTCCTGCTTTAATGTTTAATTACTTTGGCAAAGACTACTTTCACTATGAACGGTTCATTAAAAACATTGACTTTCTCAGTGAATGTTCTTTTAAAATACTTTCTAAAGTTACCTAGATTTTGTATTATAAGTCTAAAATCATAAATTAAGATTCAGAAATACTCAATACCACTTTTATACATTTCTGCATTCACTACCCCAACTTTTGTCTGAAATAGGGGTTTTCAAATTGGGGTTTGGGTAAAGTTATGAAAAAATATTTTGTCAATTAAAAATAAATAACAAACATGCATATAATTTTGTGAAAATATGTTCAAGTAGTTTGTATTTTGTTATATCTTTCTTTTAATCATTAGCTTGCTTGTTGCACGATTTTTTTAAAGCTGCTTTATAATTATATTAATAAAAAGTGTTATATAAATTAATTTAAACTGATTTGACAATGGTTTTCTTATTATGAGTAGAATTTTTTTTTGCTATTAATACTTGCTCTTAACTGTTAAAATTCAGTTAAATTAAGCAAATGTTTCCCATATAATATTTTAATAATTCTAATAATAATTGACAAATAGATGTAAACCTGTTGTTTTTTCAATATTATGATTAGTATTTATCACATGTATGTGAGGTATGAAAATATATGCCTGCTTTTATATTTTAAGAAGGTGGTCCCTCATGAGTGGATTGTCATTTATCATATGAGTTTTGAAAACCCATATGCTACATAACACTGGGAATTCTCACAAATAACTTAATGAGGTGCTTATTGTAATGAAGCGGGACTGAGGCAGGGATCCATTTGCAAGCTTTATTAAGAGGAGAGCGTGGTACAACAGGCAAGGTCAAAACAGGGGCAAACAGGAACAGCAACGGACAGGCAGAAACGTGGTCAGGATACAGGCAGTAGATCGGGGCAGGCAGATATCACTCACAGGTCAGGAAACAATACACAGTCCAGAGGTAGGCGGCAGAGAATCGTAAATGGGTATCAAACAGGAACGGTAACAGGCAGACAGTCAGACAGAATAACAATGCTCAGAATTGCAACCGTAGTAAAACAAGACTTCGCAAAGAGGTGGTGTGTGTGTGTGAGTCTTAAATAGTCCAGATAATGAGCTTCAGCTGTATGTGGCAATTGGTGATTGGTGGTGTGAGTGCAGGTGATAGGCAGGGAGGATGCTGGGAAGTGTAGTCCGGAACTGACTGAATTCGTGACACTTATATTAAAATGTTAGTTTTGTACAGAAATTAATATTGAATACTGGTCTGCCAAACTGATTTCAAGAATTTAAGCATTTATATAAAAAGTTCTTTAACATCATTAATCGATTCATTCAGTCAGGTGTGTCCAAACTTTCAACTCTATGTTTTAATTTCCTTAAAGATTTAATGTGTAATATTGGCTAATTAGCATTTATTATTCCACCGCTGAAAACAGCTAATGTATCTCTTCCCAAATATAGTGACAGGTTTAACCCTGTATTAGCCCAAAAAAATCGTATGGTTGCGGTATTTGACTACAGTCTTTTGAAGCAGAGAAAGAAGGTTTGTTTTCAGCCTGTAGCAGCATCCCCTCCCATACCACAGGGGGGTAATAATCACTTAACCCAAATCAGAGGCAATCAGACCACGTTCCACAGCTGGGAGAAACACACATCCCCGGTTGGAAGGAGAGCCACAGGAAGGAGAAATGAAAGGGGGACGAAGATGAAGATGAGGGTCGGAAAAGAAAATAGCTTTTTAAGACTGGTGGGTCTGCTTCACATGAAATAGTTTGGCACATTTGGGCTTACACATGCAATTCTTGCTTGAAACGCCATGAGTTGCATTACATTACACTTTACATTCCCGATCTTTGTAATTGGTATAATAAATCTGTTTTAACAGAACTAGCTAAACAGGATTGCTGAAACAGTAAAGAACTGTAGTCTTTAAACTGCAAAGGTATAGCAGTTATAGCAGAAGTATCTACATTTGTACCATTATGTTTTTATATATTATTTTTTAAATTCCCAATTAAGACGGGTACGGAGCCCCACACATGACATGCAAGAAAAAAAGTAAATTGGGTTGTGTCGCAATTCTTTAATTGATACTAGGGCTGCACGATTAATCGCATGAGATTGTCATGCGTGTCTCGTCAGTAAAGCCGGTTCTGTGATTAGCGGTAAATGTCCATCACCTGCTTTCAAATGGAGCGGCACTTAATATACAGAGCCGTAGTTCGCGGACAAGCTACGCAATATCGCGTTCATTATCGAAGGCGATTCATCTGCGATTATGAACGCAATATTGCGTAGCTTGTCCGCAAACTACGGCTCTGTATATTAAGTGCCGCTCCATTTGAAAGCAGGTGATGGACATTTACCGCTAATCACAGAACCGGCTTTACTGACGAGACACGCATGACAATCTCATGCGATTAATCGTGCAGCCCTAATTGATACACTCCCAACTGACAAAGTTACCCAAAGAAAAACCTGAAATTCCCTAGGTAGAGTTTCCAAGGTAGAGTTCACTCACCTCGCAAATTGGTTCATTCCGACGTGACCTAAAAGCAGCATACCCCTGCCCCTGCCCCAGACACACACACAAACACACACCTACCTTTTTAAGTGGTTCCTATAGCCCTAGTGCACTACAAGGGTGATATTTTAGTCCCTTACATGAATTAGCTTCCCAAGCCCTCATTGCTTTCGTTTATCCCGGACGAGCCCCCAACAACCCTTAAGCCACTTATCCACCGCAGGAACTTTCCCCAGAAACTAGAGACTTTGGGGTGGTACTCGGTGTGTTTCAACTGCAGGGACCAGGGTTAAATTAAGTTCCAGGTAAAAATGTCCCCCTCAGAAAGTCCCTGTTCGCGAGGTAGTACTTTTTCAAATTACTTTCGGGGGTGAGACTTGGGCGCTGAACATGATGATTGGTTGACTCCACGCAAATTTTTAAAAGTCTGTTGCAGTGCATGCAGTAAAAGTGTTTTGCTCTTCAAAACAACAATGGAGTTTAATATCTATGACTAATGACGAGGTTCAGGCTTTATTAAGCTTATATGCAGAGGACGAAGTCCAGTGGGAGCTGGAAAGTTGCGCGCAGTCCTACGTCACTTGCCTAATCCTTACGTCACTTTAGACCGTGATGGAAACACAGACAGCAACAGCTCTGGGGGGAAAAACTTCCTGGGACAAATTGTTCCGGGTAATTTCGGTGGAAAAGCCTGTTTAGTATTGTAGTGGCATGCCATTGTCTTGTCTGAACTGTGATGTTCTGTAGTGATAATGACGAGGCAAAGATTCTCTTCATGGCCAGAGTTAACATGGTCCCTGTGGCAGTGCTCTTTCACCGGAGCTTTGCCACAGCCAAGACCTCCAGCATTTCAGCTCGACTCAGGAGTCTGAGCCCTTCCGCCCTGCACGGCTTATCTCAGCATACTCACCGCTTAGCAGCCTGGTCTGCTCTTAATCAACTGGAGATTGCAGCAATAAGATATCAGCAACATAAATCTGTGTGTGTGAGAGTGTGTATGTGTGTGTTCTCTACTGCCATCATCTCAGGGCCATTCAGAAAGGCCTTGCTGTTGCTCACAGCTTCTCACAGCATCTGCCATTCATTTGGAGGGGAAGACAAACACACTGATGAAAATGTCAGGGAGCGCAACATTGCCTCTACTTTCTCTCTTCTTGTCGCTGTTTGGTGTGGAGAGCAAGAGGTATTTCCACTCATTTGTGCACATTTAGACTATTGTATGCTACCCTGCAGATGGGCCACATTTGAAAATTAAATCTAGTGAATTGAATTTTACGTTGTTTAAATACAAGCTCATGAGAATGTGGAGTTTAGTCTCCGCTTCGTTCCAGAGTCCCGTGTGTGTTTAAGGACATCTATGCATTTTAATTCCTCCTGATGATCTGTGATTGAGAAGAAGAGATTGAGTTGGGATGAGGTTCATAAAACATTTAGACCACTTGGAACGAAACACTGACAGCATGTTGTGAAATGTTGTGAAATGTTGTCAACCATCAAGATTACATGACGGATCATGGAGATATGGTGCTGTACTTTTTCCATCCAAACCCTGCAATTTTTTTTCTGAACTTCTCCTCTCTCAACTTAGAGTTTGCTGTTAGTCACCAGGGATGTCATGAACTTATTTTTTTCATGAAAGAGCAACAGTGATAGTGCTGGCTGCACTGGGCAAGATAAGACATGGCCAAAAAAATTAACAAAACTTTTACAGTTTAGTAGTTCATTTACTTTGTCAGTTTAAAGGGGTGGTTGATTATGATTTCTCTTTTTTAACTTTAGTGTGTAATGTTGCGGTTTGAGCATAAACAACAAACAAAGTTACGATGCTCAAACTTTAATGCAAAGGGAGATATTTTATTTTACAGAATTCACTGTTTTAGGACTACAATAAACGACTGGTAGGGACTACAACGAGCTTCTTCCTGGGTTGGTGACATCACAAACCCCAAATTTTACATAGACCCTGCCCCTGAGAACACGCAACAAAGGGGGTGAGGCCATGTTGGGCTGCTTTAGAGAAGAGGAAGAGTTGTTGTAGTAGAGTGTTGTTGCCATGCCGTCATTTTACGCCGGACTGCTTCACAAACGAGGGTCAATTCAACTCTGGATTTGAACAAAAGATTAACATGACGGCACATGCTAGTGGATGAGTTGAATCAACTCCACAGCAACTACATAAATTTATCCACTAACCATTCAGAAACGTCCAGTTTCATTCTAAAAGTTGTAACTTCTTCCTGAGTCTCTCCATCAGTGTCCGACTCTGGTTTGAACAATGTAAGGCTGAACACCGTTACTGACTATCCTCATTTTTGGCTGCGTGAGATTCTCCAGCTTTGTTGTTGTTGAGCAACCGAAGCGTGAGCTGTTAAAGCTCCGCCCCCTTTTGGAAAGGGGCCGGGAGCTGCAGCTCATTTGCATTTAAAGGGACACACAAAAACGATGTGTTTTTGCATGTTTTCTGGGGACACCAGAGACTTATATTACATCTTGTAAGAGAGGCATTATAGGTCCCCTTTAAAGCAAATGCTCTGTAAAAGGTGGGCTTAATTAGACTGAACAAATTAAGTAAAATGGGTCATTTTAGTTTTAGACAAACACTTTTTTGGGGGGGCTTTTTGCCTTCTTGACAGGACAAGGCTATGGCTCCGAACACATTTTGACTTTTTAACCTGTAATTTAATTATTGAATTAATGTACAAATAATATTTTGTGTTTGTTTTTTCCCACCTGGCCAATTATGTAAACCCAACCAAAGGGAAGAGATGTTGACCTCCAGAATATTATTATTATATTTCACTTGGAAACATGTCATATTATGGAAGTAAAATGGGTTGTGGATGCCATTTCATATTGATTTTAATCTCATAGATGCTAGTTCACACATATGGACAAACATACACTCTCCTAGTGACTGCTAAAGTTGCACCCTATTTTTTTTTTCCAGTTAAATGAACATGTGGGATTCCTTCCTCAACCTCTTTGTCTTTGTTATTTTAGGTGCTTGTAATAGCTATTCATGTTTGTTAGGATTTTCTTTCTAAAAAAAAAAAACGAAGAGCTACGGCAGAATCTTCAAGGCAGAACATAAAACATGTAAGTCGAGTTGGGGGAAGGTGCATGTGCGTGCGTGTCTGTTTAATGATGAGGTGTTGAAGTGGAACTGCACATAGATCAGTGAGGGACACCTGCTTCCCGCTCTCAGTGACCCAGAACCCCCTAAATCGTCTCACACACACGTTAATTCCCCACTAATGGGTGAGCACCACCCCTCCCCCATACACACATTCAATATATTTGTCGCATTCCCTTTCGTTCATCTGACAGGCGTATATGTTGTGCAAGCAAGAGCAAGTGACATGACAATGACACTAAAATGTCCCTGAAATCAGCTTAAACTTTATAGAATGATTGTTTTTATATTTTTGATAAGACACCAATGTTCAGTTAATACATTAATAGTAATCATCTCAACTTTTAATGTAACTATTATATGGATTTGAATGCAGCTCATGCTCTTAAAATAATTGTTTTTTTTTTTAATTACTTATAATACATTATTATTGTATATTTATGATGTTGAAAGTTATTAAATTATTATCTTAGTTTTTAAAAAACATGGTGTTTATTTAATATTACTTTTATTAACGGGAAAGTTCATCCAAAAATTAAAAACTGTCGTCTTTCACTCACCCTCATGTTGTTACAAACTAATATTACTTTCTTTCTTCTGTGTAACTTAAAAGAAAGAAGATATTTTGAGAAATGGATTCAGTGGAAGTCAGTTGTAACCAAAACTGTTTGGTTTAAACTCAAAATACCCCACAGATCATTTATTATAGCTTGTCAAATTTGACCCTATTTTGGTGTACGCAAAAACATGCTGTTTTTGTGTGTGTCCCTTTAAATGCAAATGAGCTGCTGCTCCCGGCTCTCTTTTCAGAAGAGGGTGGAGCTTTAACAGCTCGAGCTTCGGTTGCTCAACAACAACAAAGCTGGAGAATCTCACGCAGCCAAAATGAGGATTGTCAGTAACGGTGTTCAGACTTACATTGTTCAAACCGGAGTCGACACTGATGGAGAGACTCAGGATATAGTTACAACTTTAAGAATGCATCTGGACGTTTCTGAATGGTTAGTGGATAAATTTATGTAGTTGCTGTGGAGTTGATTCAACTCATCGACTAGCATGTAGCATCCAGCGTTGAATTGACCCTCGTTTGTGAAGCAGTCCGGCGTAAAATGACGGCAACAACACTCTACTACAACAACTCTTCCTCTTCTCTAAAGCAGCCCAACATGGCCTCACCCTCTTTGTTGCGTGTTCCTGGGGGCGGGGTTTATGTAAATTTAACGGTTAGTGATGTCACTAACCCAGGAAGAAGCTCGTTGTAGTCCTTAAACAAAGAATTATTTAAAAGAAAATATCTCCCTTTGCATTGAACTTTGAGCATCGTAACGTTGCAGAACTTTGTTTATGCTCAAACAGCAACATTACACACTAACTAAAGTTAAAAAAGTGAAATCATAATCAACCGCCCCTTTAAGCAATAAACTTCTCAAATATGTCATAGGTATTTTACATCTGCGTACTTTCTGGGCGTCTTGTGCCAGCAAGGTAACTACCATTGAGAATCCTTGGTGTGGAGCTCACATGATCCACCTCATGAAACGGTGGAGACTGCAGTCATGTAGGAACGCCTACTAGCAACCAAAAGTAGAGCGAATGGAAGGCCTCCAGTCATTTTTGTCACGATGCATTGTGTCGTTCGCTCGTAGTGCAGAGTTTTTCTGCGAGGTGTTTTTGATAAGATAATGGTGAGGGCTGTCATTCCTCTGAGACTGCTGACCTCTAAATGGGTGCTGAGTGGAGTCTCGGTGTGGTTTCGTTCGCTCGGGACAGCCTGGACGTGCTCATGCACTGTTGACTTAAGCGTTCCGCCTGAGCCATCAATCATCGGCCGGGTGACAGGCGGCTTCTGAACCCTGCAGAACTTCTGCCAGCAAATATTCCCCTCTCTCCCCATTCCCTGCATGTAGCAACCAGCTCTCTGAAACAACAATGAAAACAGCCCTGTTTCTCTCACACGCACATTACAGCGCACACAATCACACACACACCATATTTAACCTCACGGACCCCCACCGCCACACACACCAGCTCGCCCCACTCTTTCAAAGACGAAGAATTGCTTCTAAATCCTTCCTTCCCATTTTTTCAAAACCGCCAAGGCATTTGGAAGAGGTTTTTTTGCAATTATATTTAATCATACGCGGCCGCCCCAATCAGTGGGAGCGGGAGTGATCACATTTGCATGGGTTTCAGGTTCTACCCCTCACGTCAGATCACTGCCCAGCGGCCACAGTACACAGGACCACCTGGGCGATCTTTCTCTCTGTCTCAGTCTCGTTCTTTCTATCTCTCCGACGGTCACTCTTTCCATCCCGTTCCCTCGCTCTCTCACTGTTTCCTGACTTTAAATGTTTAGTGAGTGGGTAATGTGGATGCGCGCGCACACACACACACACACACACACTTGCTGTGGTGTGAACTGTGGTTGATCTGACTGGAAAAGCTACACCAAAGGTACATGTGGTAAATCTGAAATTGGTCAAGTTATATTTTTACATAGATTTCAGAATCTATATTTAAGGGGTAGTTCACCCAAAAATGAAAATGTTGTCATTATTTACTTTCAAATCAAATGTGGCAATGCTAGATGTGTCACATAAAGTTTGATGTCGCTGACATTTGATCATTCAGATTTTATTAATATAAATAAGTCAATAAAAACAATGGTTTTAAATGTTTTAAATGGCATTGCAATGTACAATATGAAAAAATGAATATTTGCTAAAGATTAAGAATAATGTTATTAATTTATATTTTTTAAGATTAACTTTAGTGAGCATTAAATGGTGGCAAAGGTAATATAAATGTAAAAATAGAGAAAAATATATAAAGTACATTTGTATGTTATATATGTTTATTTTTTTATATAGTAAATATATTTATTTATTTATTAGGG
>RJVU01053975.1:1186935-1204623 GCA_003731715.1 Anabarilius grahami
CATATTGTACTTTCCTAGAAAGTTTATGGTGAATTTTTTCGGAGGTCATTAGTGATTGTTGTTATATGGGAAAGAGCTGTGTAAAGGAGCTGTGTCACCACAGAAAAAAATGACAGCATGCGGATTTGGAATGACAGCAGGGAGTCAATAATGACAATTTTCATTTTTGGATGAACCATTCCTTCAAATGAAGACATGACAGTTGTAGTCATGAATATGCATACCAGTTGATTTAGAGTCTCTCTGTGACTATGTCTGTGTGATTGTCAGTTTTGCCTGTAGGATTAATTTTTCAACTCCCTGATTCTCATCCCAGAGTACAACAGTCAAACGGCCCACCCAGTCTGTGTGAGAGCATTCCATCATTCCTGCGGATGTGTGTCCATGTTTGTGTGCATGGATATGCTGACCATTGTATGCACGAGTGTACGTTTGTACGTGTGTGTGCGCGAGGAAAGCCGGTCCTCCTCTAATTTTCCCCAGTGAAAGGCTGCATTATAACCCATTTCCATGACCTCAAGCCAAGCCCTTCCAGTCTTCTCCACGGCCTGCGTTAGTGTGTGTGTTTGTGTATCTGTTGCGCATGTGCGCGTGGACGTCCTCTAACTGCTTTCCATGTCCTGGAGCCAGGACTCTCCTCTGTAGCCTGCCTTACAGCGCTTGTTTAGACAACAGTGGCGCACATGTTGGCTGAAATACGGCCGCTGAGCTCCTTCGCTCGGGTGAATTAAGCTACGGCATGTGTGCTTAAACCCAGACAGCTCGCTGATTTAGCCATAGATTTAAATGATTGATTTAAGAGCTCAACAGCCCACACTTGTTGAAGCGATGACCTTTCGGAGCTTAGGTGGGTCTCGGTGATGGGAAATAAGGGGGGCCGAGGGTGAATTTACAGCTGAAAACATACAGCTTCCTTACAGGCTGATATGTTTACATTGTCCACAAAATAATATTTATTTTACATTTTGTTATACACTGTAAACTCAAATAAGTTGGCAAAACCTTGGTTACATCAAAATTACATAAATTTTAAGTTAAAAAATTCAAAGTTTGAGTAAGCAGAACTTATTTTGTACTCATAAATTTTAGTTGATATTAAATTGAATTATTTGAATAAACAAATTCATACATTTAACTTAAAGTTATCATGTAATCTCAATGCTTTTATTAGGGAAAACATGTTAACAAAAGCATGGTATAGCACTTGCTAAATGAGTACAGCAATATAAAACATTTAACATACTTGCTCTCAAAATATACCACTCTCCAAAAACCCATATTAATAACAGAAACTCTTCTAAATTAGCATAACAAAACATTAATCAGTAAATCTCCCACTTAACATTGATCTTGCACAAAAAACATTATATAACATTTACTCTCCCTTTCGAGTGCCATGGGCAAAGCATTCTGGGAAATAGAAATCCCAGTCCAGTTTCAGTTAAAATTAAGTTTGTCTAAATTAAAAGACATGAGTTAATAGAACTCAAAACAATGAAACAGTTCAGTTTACTTAAAATATATCAGTTCTGTGAGCTCGAAAGAAAAAGAAAGTGTTAAATACCCATAAAAGTTCATTTGACTGAACTAATTTGTATAATTTAAGTTTGTCCTACTCAAACCAAATCATTATTTTGAGCGTTAGGGTTTACAGTGATGATAAACGAAATTAGGTGTCGCTTCTATTCCCTTTCCCCACCTACAAAAATGGATTTTAATGTTATTTATCAATTGGATATATAAAAGTATGTATTTGTAGTGTATGTATACACACACACACACACACACACACANTTATATATACTTATAAATATAATGCAATATATATAATTTTTATATTATATGTTCATAATAATTAATACAAAATATTTTTTATTTGTTTATTAATAAAATACATTGTTTATATACAATGTTATATTGTTATACACTTTTTTTTGTGTTGTCTTGCCTAGCATGAAGCACAAATTAAAGTGAGGAAATCTGTTTATCTATGATACATTCATTTTAATGAGCTGTCTAATTATTAAATGTGCTGGAGGATCAGCCGGGACAAAACATTCCAGATCTGTTAATTCTTCCCTGTCATATTCCTTCTCCCTCTCTCCTTCTTTGATAATACTTTTCCTTATGACCCCATAAAACACCTTCTTTCAGCTTCACAGAGCTTCCCTTCTTATTTCATAACACTACTTCATCTCTATTCTAAAAAAAGGTATAATTTTAATTTTTATCCCCAAATTTAAAGCCTTTTGCATACAGAATAAAGTGGAATTGCGTAACTGGTGAAATGCTGACTCAACCGCCTTCAAATATCTGAAATCTGGACTAAGTAACATGTTATTTCCTATAGCGATTCTGTCAATGAAGGAAGAAATGACAAAAAAGAGGAAAAATAAATAAATTCAGTGAAAAAGGCAGTCCACTAAATACACTCTTTCTTTCTCTCTCTTTCTCTCTGTCAGCGTACGGGACTAAGTTAGGCATAAGCGAATAATTAGGTAATTGCCCTCCTGATTGAGCCCAATAGGAAACGTTTCAATTAGGCTAAAACTGCGCGAGGAGGAAGTAGGCTCTTACAAAGGGAAACATTTCTTGTCATGCAACTGTCAGCCCCCCGAGCCCACACCACAAGTGAGGATTTACTGGATACGAGGAGGAGGAAATGCTCAGAACGAAGGAAGCTAGCCTTTTAAAAGGCAAGGAAGAGAAATGGGGGGGAAAAAAGCATGCTAGCGAGGGCTAGAGGAAGGGAGAAAAAAAGAGACAGCAACAAATGATTGCGGTAATTAAGGCTATATTTAAACAGGCCTCTTCTCTGATATGATTTGCTAGTGATCCTCTGTTCAGATAAGAGGAGGGCTTCTCAGCCCGCTGAGCCGCCTGTTACAAATTACAACCTTCCAGCCATGGAAGAGACACAGTTCCTGGAAAGAGAAGAAAGAGTAGGGGGAGCGAAAGGGCTTCAGCTATAGACTGAGAGAGAGAAAGATATCAGAGCACAGTGGCAGCAGAACACAGATGGGATTGCATCCTGCTGGACATTATCAGATGTTAGCCGTAACATTTGTTATCTTGCCTCAGCTTGTTTCATTAGCATCATCTTTGCATCTCTTTTTTTGTGTGTGATTTCCCTTATGATGTTATATTATATTATTAACTGCTTTATTATACTGTTTTAGTGGTAGCTTATCGTCATTTCTGCAAAACTAGTTGCACTAACCCGTATTATTATAATAGTAATTGTTTCACTGCAAGAGTGAGGGTAAGTTTGATTAAAGATTACAAGAGCACATGAATTTTAAGAAAATAGTGATGTACATGGATAAATCAATTATAATAAATACGGCAATGTTCCATAAAAAAAAAGAATTGCCCATTTTCATTTCATAGTGACTTAAAAAGCATAAATACACCATTCAAAAGTTTAGGGTTGATAAGATTTTAATGATTTTAAAGGGATCGTTCACCCAAAAATGAAAATTATCCCATTATCAACTCACCCTCAAGCCATCCTATAGCTTATTTCGAACGAACACGAGTTCGTTTCAGTTTCAGACGAGTTATATTAAAATGATCCTGGCTCTTCCAAGCTTTATAATGGTAGTGAATGGCATTCATGATTTTGAAGCCCAAAAAAGCACATCCATTCATCATAAAAGTAATCCATACGACTCCCGGGGGTTAATAAAATCCTTCTGAAGCGAAGCGATGGTTTTTTGTAAGAAAAAATCCTTATTTAAAACTTTATAAACTGTAATAACCAGCTTCCGGCAAACATCCTTACGCAAGTTGACTTACGGCGGAAACATAACCCCTGACATGATGTAGGAGTTTATAAATCTGTATGGAAAATATGGATATTTTTCTTACAAAAACTCATCGCTTCGCTTCAGAAGGATTTTATTAACCCCCTGGAGCCGTATGGATTACTTTTATGATAGATGGATGCACTTTTTTGGGCTTCAAAATTGTGAGCGCCATTTACTACCATTATAAAGCTTGGAAGAGACAGGGTATGTTTTAATATAACTCCAATTGTGTTCATTGGATCATGGGATGAATCATGGGATAATTTTCATTTTTGGGTGAGCTATCCCTTTAAGTCTCTTATATAATTTATTTAATCAAAAATGCAGTAAAAACAGTAATATTTTAAAATATTAGTACAGTTTAAAATAACTGTTTCCTATTATATTTATTTTTCCTCTTACTCCTCTTCCGGTAAAATGAGGAAATTTGGCACACATATAGAGGACAGTCTGAACATTAACCACAGCAATTTTGGAGTCTTTAACTCAATCCCTCTAGCGCCATCAACTTTCCAAATATGCACTCATGTTTATGTTAATAACTTTCGAATTGTAAGAGCTAGAAAGAAATTTTATTTTTTCTTCTGATTCCCTGGCTCAAGACAATTCAATTGACGTCATTTTCATCATAAAATTTTTTCTGTCATTTTACATTTTTGGAAAACCTACTTTTTCGAACTTGCCCTAGACGGTTCGTCCGATTTTAACCAAAATTGGCTCAAATATTCAGACCATGCTGGCACACCATTATTAAAAGCTTTTTGATAGACTAAACCATTATCGAATAACGCGCAAACAAACGTATTCATACCAAACTTGGTACATGTCATCACAAGCTTGACCTGAGGCCACTTGGAGCTGATTCTAAGGATGTAAGTCTTCAGTGCTTTGGCATATTGACACCGAACTTTGTACTTGTCATTAGCTATGTTTCCATTTAAAGTTGCAAATTTGAAATATCTCATCAAACATTTGCGAATAAAGCAGCAGTTCCATCCAGTGAGTCAAAGAGAACGAATTCGTCACTTCCTGATAAACTGGCGCTACACTCTAAAAACGCTGGGTTAAAACAACCCAGGTTGGGTTGAAAATAGACAAACCCAGCAACTGAGTTGTTTTAACTCAGCTAATGGGTTGTTTTAACCCAGCGGTTGGGTTAAATGTTTTCCCAACCTGCTGGGTAGTTTTATTTAACTCAACGATTGTTCAAACATTAATGTATTGCGTGCTTAAAATGAACCCAAAGTATGTTGGAAATTAACATTCATTAATATGTTTAATGAATAATAAACAAACAATAAACATTAATTAAATTGCTTATTAATAAATGTTCACATTTTGATTATTATTGTTGCGTCTAGTGATTATGTGTCTGATTTTTAAATTCCAACCTATTTTGGGTTCATTTTAAGCCAGCTATATAGTCATTTTTAAACAATATTTGAGTTAAACAAAACTGCTCAGCATGTTGAGCAAACATTTAACCCAAAAGCTGGGTTTGTCCATTTTCAACCCAACTTGGGTTGTTTTTAACTCAGCATTTTTTTGAGTGTATATTAATATTTTTTCAGGTGTTCTGCCTAAAATAATCTAAAAATGTCTTTAATTACTCATTGTTGCAGTTGGTCTGATGCTCCCAGCCATGCTTGCATAACCTTTTTTTTTTTGTGCTATATTTATTATTATTATTATTATTATATTTAAACCATTTAAATATACACAGCTACTTATGAAAAAAACTTTAGATTTAAACTTGAAAAATAAAATGATTATTTTAGCATTACACAGAACAATATCTAGATCTATCAAATAATGAAACTAAATTCAGTATTGTGTTAATTATATCACTAGTGTGAAGTGTAAAGGGACACACACCATACAAATGGCCTTTTTTTTGTCTCCTGTCATAAAGTTATTGATGGTGAGAACTACCTGTTCTGATGTGTAAATAAACTAGACCTCATACAGTGGCTCAAACTGTACCCTCAGCAGAGGAATGTGCCTGTGCTCAATGATGTTTGCATAGGCTCGAATCCTTTAGGTGGGAAGCCAGTCAGACTGTGTGCTCACTGCAGTCTCTCTCTGAAATATTAACTCACACAGAGCATATATTTGACAGCCATGTTCCACAAATAATTGTTTACGACCCGCCATAGGCAAGTCAGCAGTTTATCGGGGTGTTAATTGATCGTGTATGGATGTTTATATGAATAAAAACTGACGGTAATAAATGCGAGAAGTTGGGTAGTGTTCTGGGGTGTGTGCGCTCTTGTGTTTTTTGTATATGTAAACAGACGCTGCCCTGCAGGCATGTCCCACAGGGCCACAGTGTGGTTAACAGAGTAAACTGTGGTCAATGTTAATACATTTCCTGTGTCTGACGGACTCACCTGAACGGTTCACACATGCCGATTAAAGAGAGTTTCAGTCTGAATTTCTCGTTCTGTTAGCCACTCATTCCATCTCCTTCTCGTTCTCTCTCAAAATCACTTTTTCTTACTCTCAAAATATGAACGCGTATCTACGGTCTGTCAATTGTGGCCAACCGTGGTGTTCCTGTGGTCAGGCTTGGCACTTCACTGTTCGTTGCTGGGATCCCAAAGTGGGCCAAATTGGGCATACGCATACACCTCTCACATTCATTCATTTGTGTTGGGCTTCATGTGACAGCTGTGATGAATGAGAGCCCTGCAGTCACATGTCAGCCTGAAACGTCTTGCTGCCTCTTGCTCAGGTGGATTCTGTGGATTTATAACCAGATTATACTTGCTTTATCATGTATACCTCTGGATTTAAAGGGTTAGTTTAGTCGAAAAATTTTTAGTGGGCTGTTCATCAGAGTGTGTACTCTTCTCTTTAAAAGTGAATGGGGACAGAAGCTGTTGAACACAACATCACACTGTAAAAGTACCATAGAAGCAGCATAATATAATATATTGGCTGCTCTTTCCAATATTATGAAAGTGAATGAGAACTGGGGCTGTCAAAGGACAACAAATGTCTCACAAAAACACTTTATTTTACTGCGCTATATACTTCATAAGCAAATTGATAGCTTTAGATGACAAATACATATTTGGAGATCATCATTGTCTGCCCTCATCCAATTTCATTTCATGGAATATAATGCACAAGTTCACATATACATCTACCGTTCAAAAGTTTGCGAACAGTAGTTTTGATAATAAATGAATTTAATACTTTTATTCAGCATGAAATTGATCAAACGTGATGAAGACATCTATTGTGTTATAAAAGATTTCTATTTCAAATAAATACTGTTCTTTTGAAGTTTCTGTCATCAAAGTATATCACATTTCCACAAAAAAATGAAGCATCACAACTGTTTGCAACATTGATACTAATAAGAATGTTTCTTGAGTGCATTTTAGAATCATTTCTGAAGGATCATGTGACACTGAATGGCTGCTGAAAATTCAGCTTTGCCATCACAGAATACATTACATTTATATTAAAATAGAAAATATATTAAAATGGAAAAAACTAAATATGTGACCTGTGCTGGCAAAATGAGTCGGAATGCGCATGGGCTAATTTCGAGCTACGGGCAAAACAAGTGAAAAATGTCAATTTTGGTCAAACTTGAGGTTTACACAAAAATTAGTTTATTAAGCCTTTGTCTAGGGATCCCAATGCTCCAAATAGCAATTAAACATCTAAAAGTATCTTTATTTGAACATTTTCTGAGAGGAGTACCTTTCCTTTGACCATGAAAAATACAGTTTTTCTTCTGCTCGCTTGTGGACGACTGGCGCTTCCCTCAGCACAACTTTGGTATAGTTTTAAAGCGCAGCATTCCAACTTTGTGAATATTCATAGCAAATTCTCAATGGCATGAGTCTGAACCAATGAAATGTGATTTTCAAACTCATGCTGATGTAAACAAAACGATCTTACTCGCGCTGACTGACAGATCCGAAGCGCGCACACAAAGACGCCTCAGACAGTGCGCGATCCCGATATACCAACCCGATCTCACGGCAATTCGTAAACGCATTTTATGAGGTGGCTAATACTTACGCATTTGTACGACCTCGCTCTTATGAATTTGTTTTTTGCTAAATCGTATGTATTTTACGAGTTGCCAAATTCATATGAATTTGTACGAATGAAATACCCCGATTTTTCTTAAAATTGACTTGGCTGACTTCATTGACTTCAAACAGTCCTTTTTTTGTCTGATTCCTACAAATCATACATCATTTTGAAGTTTTTGAGTATAACAATAACTAATTTTTAAAAAATTTGCTCATTGCGACTCATTTTGCCAGCACGGGACACGTATATTAAAATGGAAAACAGTTATTTGAAATTGTATTCATATTTAAAAACTTTTACTGTATTTTTGCAGCCTTGGTGGGACTTCTTTTTAAAATATAAAAAAAATCGGTTTTAAACATTAATGTATTAACTAACATAATATACATAATAACATAATATTTGTTAATCTTCGCTAACGTTAGTTAATGAAAATACAGTTGTTCATTGTTTGTTCATGTTAGTTCACAGTGCATTAACTAATATTAACAAGATTTTAATAATGTATTAGTAAATGTTGAAATTAACATGAACAGAGATACACAATGCTGTAGAAGTGCAGTTCATTATTAGTTAACTAATGTAGTTAACTAATGTTAACTAATAAAACTTATTGTAAAGTGTTACCAAAAAATCTAACCAACTCCAAACTTTTGAATGGTTGTTTGTATGCGTGTATGTGAACACTGTCTAAAATGTCCTTGTTTCATGGAAAATAGAAAATATGATTTTGGCACAACATGAGACAATGACAACGAGACAAATGATGACATCGCTAAATGGCAAACATGCCATTTTCCCAGCTGTCAAGGCAAAGATAGTGCCACTAATATCCTCGAGTCCACACACGTACACTGCCATTTTCCAACCTCAACATTTACATCCTCCTGGGCATTTTTCATCTTAAGCATATTCTGTCATCAGGGTGGGGGAGGGAGTGAAGGGCAGCGAGCTCATTACCGGGATGGGAGACGAGCAGCGCTGGTAATGTTTTAACCCCAAAATGAGTTCCATTCCTGAGGAGTCCCGTGTGGAGTCAGGGATGTAATGCTCATATGGAGCAGTTTATGAGGATTAAGAGCTTTTATTTAGTCTACAGGGCCAGGCCTGCTCTCAGCGTCTCTCTCTTCTCCCTCTGTTCCTCTGACTGCAGGCTCGGGCTGTGGGTATTGGGTGGCTGAGCTCGGGGGTAAAGACTCTAATTCTAGTCATCCATGCACAACACTCTCCCCCTTTATGTAACACGTCACACTAGTAATGGCCACAAATCTATTCAGAATCTATTTAAAAACGGTTCTAACATTTTATAACAACATGTTAAAAATGATAATGTACAATGATTTTCTGTATCATCATTGTATTGTGTTTGTGTATGAATATATGCTGTTCAGATATTTGAGGTAATTGTTTTTTGTTCTTTTTTTAACACATTAAAATGATCAAAAGTGACTGACAGTAAAAACATTTTTATAATAAATAAATGCTGTTCTTTTGAACATTCTATTCTTCAAAGAATCCCGAGACAAAAATCTCAGTTTCTCCATGAGTATTAAAGAGGTAGTTCACCCAAAAATTACAATTCTGTCATCATTTACTCACCCTGAAGTTGTTCCAAACCTGTTTGAGTTTCTTTCTTCTGTTGAACTAAAAAGAAGATATTTTGAAGAATGTTGGTAACCACACAGTTGACACTAGCCATTGACCTTGAATTGCATGTTATAAAGTCAGAATTGCGAGATATAAAGTCAGAATTGCGAGATATAAAGTCAGAATTGCGAGATATAAAGTCTGATTTGCTTGATATAATGTCAGAATTGCGTGATATAAAGTCTGATTTGCTTGATATAAAGTCAGAATTGCAAGATATAAACTCTGATTTGCTTGATATAATGTCAGAATTGCGTGATATAAAGTCAAAATTGCATGATATAAAGTCAGAAATGCATGATTTCAAGTCAGAATTGCGAGATATAGTCAGAATTGCGAGATATAGTCAGAATTGCGTGATATAAAGTCTGAATTGCATGATATAAAGTCAGAATTGCGTGATATAAAGTCAGAATTGCGAGATATAGTCAGAATTGTGAGATATAAAGTCTGAATTGCATGATATAAAGTCAGAATTGTGAGATATAAAGTCTGAATTGCGAGATATAGTCAGAATTGCGTGATATAAAGTTAGAATTGCTTGATATAGTCAGAATTGCGTGATTATAAAGTCAGAATTGCGTGATATAAAGTCAGAATTGCTTGATATAGTCAGAATTGCGTGATATAAAGTCAGAATTGCGTGATATAAAGTCAGAATTGCGAGATATAAAGTCAGAATTGCGTGATATAAAGTCAGAATTGTGAGATATAGTCAGAATTGCGTGATATAAAGTCAGAATTGCGAGATATAAAGTCAGAATTGCGAGATATAGTCAGAATTGCGTGATGTAAAGTCAGAATTGCGTGATGTAAAGTCAGAATTGCGTGATGTAAAGTCAGAATTGCGAGATGTAAAGTCTGAATTGCGTGATATAAAGTCCCAATTCTGACTTTTTTTTCATAGAATTGCAAGTTAATATCGCAATTTTGACTTTATATCACAAAATTCTGAATTTATAACTCACTATTGCGAGTGTAAATGTCGCAATTCTGAGAAAAAAGTCAGAATTGTGAGAGAATTTTCTTAAAATACTTTCTTTTTTTTTAATTTAGTGGCGGAAACAAGCTTCCATAACTCCATGTTATTATTTAAATGATCTGTGTTCTTATAGTTTTCTGGTAGCTTGATGTCTCAACTTCTCTGTTATTTTATTTAGCTTTTGTTTGTGGGGGTCTGTTTCCTCATTTGCATGTGTGCTTGCGTGTCTGAGCTTGCAGTATGTGTGTGGCTTTCCCCTCCTTCTCTCTCCCAAAAGGAAAAGTTTCATGTTCGCTCACTAACTCGTCCCTGTAGAGGGTCAATTGCAACCAGTTGGCCACCAGTCTGGTCCAAAATAAACATTTGGAGAGAGGAGACTATATAGGCAGGTACCGGGGGCCTCTCTCGCTCTCTTTTGCTCTCTCACTGGCTTTTTCAGCTGTGTTTCCTTGGGAAACTCTCTCTCTATGCATGTATATGTATATATGTGTGTGTGACTGTGCTATACTAGTTGGCATTATATAGCACTCTGCAACCTTTGATATGTCCATCATTTGATTTGCACAAAGAAAACAAAAGCTTTCCTCCTTTAATCATCTTGTGAAATGTGCTTTTTATTTCTCAGTCTCTCCCATGTCTGACGCATTCATTATAAACGCAAAGCTGTAGGCTGTCGCATGGCTCCACGTCATGTATGTGATGCTTGATGTGGGCAGGTGTGTGCAATTCATGGGTACAGTGTGGCGGTTTGAGGCTGATGACCAGTGACTGGTTTAACTGGGACGGGGGCGCAGCAAGCGCGGCTCAATTTAGGCCACATTAATCACACTGCCATTTCCTCACATCAGCCGGTGTGTCTGTTTGGCCAGCATAATGAGCTCAGGTGACTGAGCAGAGAGAGCCCCTCTGTTCTCCTCTTCTCTAGAGGACCGGACAGCTGCCCACTGCCACTTCAGCGAGAGATTTCTCAACACAGCGCTTCATTTTCTGTGGACATGCAGTTTATAGACATCAAAACAGGGTTGTTGTTTAGTTTTGCAGGCTACACTCTAAAAAAATACTGCGTTAAAAACAACCCAAGTTGGGTTGAAAATGAGTTGTTTTGACCCAGCGGTTGGGTTAAATGTTTGCCCAACCTGCTGGGCAGTTTTATTTAACCCAACTATTGTTTAAAAATGACTATATGGCTGGCTTAAAATGAACACAAAATGGAAATTAAAAATCAGACACACAATTACTAGAGACAACAATTATAATCAGAAGATGAACATTTATTAATAAGAAATTTAATAAATGTTTAATTATTTTTCATTAAACATTAATAGATGTTTGTTTATTAAACATAGCCTATTAATAAATGTTAATTTCCAACCTATTTTGGGTTCATTGTAAGCAAGCAATACAGTCATTTTTAAACGATAGTTGAGTTAAATAAAACTACCCAGCAAACATTTAACCCAACCGCTGGGTTAAAACAACCCAATTGCTGGGTTTGACCATTTTCAACCCAACTTGGGTTGTTTTTAACCCAGCATTTTTTAGTGTACAAAGAACAGTATGTTTGTTTGTTTTTATGTGATGATCTCATTTTTGTTGTTTTGCTATTATATTAAATCATATGGTGTTATATCACTGTCATATGGTGCAACGAATCAATTATGAATATGATAATCTCATAATTTCAATAATAAACAAATCATAACTTTAAAAATTTTTAATAGCCTTCATAAAACAGCTATTTCATACAAGAAATATATCATTCTAATTAGGGCTGGATATTGACACAAATTTCACAATTTGATTATATTTCGATTCACAAGTTTGCGATTCGATTCTATTCTGATTGGAATCATTAATCTAATAAAACCAAGTCTTCAGTTAACTATATTATTGTTTACCAATAAAGAACACCATCAATACCAATTTTCTTTTTTAATGGAATAAAATATATGAAATATTTAATTTAATATATAAGTGATTTATATAAATATTTATTCAATTAATATAATTTATTAATACAATTAAATATATTAATTCTTTATTATATTCACNTTCATCTTTATATTTTAATTGCATATAATTTTTATACTATATTTATTTAAAGATTTATTTATATTCATAACTTGTATTGTTTTCATAATTGTTTTTAAGCGACACCCCTAGTTGTAATGTCATTTTTGTCATGTACTTTAGACTAAACCCTGTACCACCACATTCTTGCTTATAATCATTATTAAAATTATTTGTGTTTAACAATACAGAACACTATTTTTATTATATTCAATTAATTACTTTATTAATTACTGGGGTAAAGTAGAGTATAATTACAACATTATTTTAACATTTTGTAAAATGGTATTTAAAAACATGGTTTAATAACTAACAGAAATAAATTTAAGCCGAATATTGTCAATAACCTGCTAACAAAGAAATTCAATGATCAAAATATATTGCATATACAAACAAACAACTTGAGTTTACAAAAAAGTCGGTCATGTTTTTATGGTACTGATTTATTTACTTTCACTTTCCATCCCTGAGGATCTTTCCTCTTTGCTCAGTTGCAGAACTAATTCTTTGCTTATACGTTCTTGTTCTGAGCTTGACATTTTTGTTTTATGTCTTATGCTGAGAGAGATTGAGCTGAGAATTGAAGCTAGTTTGGCTGAGGGATAATGGATGTGAAATTTCAAAGGATATTTAAAAAGCAGAATTAGTAAAAGTATAGTTTTATGCAGGTTGGCCAATTTGTGACCTAAATGAAATCAGCTAGCATGTTTAGTTTTACACAAATGAGGCTGCGAGAGTTAGATCTCTTCTGAGTTTCTCATTTTAATTGGCATAAGTACATATTGATACTGGTCAAGAAATAATGATGTTGCAGTGTTCACACAAAAACAACTATTTAATAAAGTGGTATGAAAGCAAAACTCACCTCTTGACCTTCAGATTTTGTTTAAACATCATCCGTTTTTTCATAGAACCGCTTCATTACACATATTTTGATCTTTAAAACACACAATAAAAAAGCTTTTTCTCTTCAAACAAGAATGAAATCAAGAAAAAAAATGTTTTGAAACTAAATATATTTTTAAAAATACAATTAAAATTAAGTAGAAAAAAAAGATTTGCTTATGAAGAGAAAAACATGTCAGACCACAATTTTAACACTCTAATTTCCTATATAGAAAATGCTTTAGGACTGATTGGAATTACAGTATAACAGTATTTAGTTAAAGATAACTATAACGATAACTATATCAGTGTCCACACTAATGCACAATATCGTTCTATTTAAATGTGCACTGTAGTTTTGGCATCTGGCAATGTTTTCATTATTCATCAGCTGAAAAATATCGTTCTGAAAGTGATTCAAACAATATTGTTTATCTGTGCCATTATCGTTATAGCTGTGGTGTGAACTCTGTTTTTCTTTTATATTTGGAACTATTTTTAGAACTACATCTTTGTTATCTTTATAGTTATCGTCCTTGGTATGAACGGGCCTGAAAATGTTAGTTCACTCAAAAATGAAAATTCTGTCATTAATTACTCACCCTCACCCTTAAGACTTTCGTTCATCTGCGGGACACAAATGAAGATCTTTTTGATGAAATCTGAGAGCTTTCTGTCCCTCCATAGACAGCTACACAACTGACAGTTTGAGTGATCGTAAAACTAATCCAGATGAATTGAGCAGTTTAGTCCAAATTTTCTGAAGAGACTCGATCACTTTAATTTAGGCTTTTATTCACAAATAAACATTGACCAGTGAACAAAAACAGAAGCTCAAACGTGATGCGTAACACAAGAATGAACCTCATTGGTTCTCGCACGTGTCAATCAAACATGCTTGAGCTTCCGTTTACCCCAACTGATGTGTGAGTTTATCAATGTTTGTATGTGAATAAAACCCTAAATTAAATTTGTTCATCATATAAAGCGAAAATGTGGACTAAACCGCTCAATTCATATGGATTAGTTTTACGATCTCTTTATGAACTTTTTGAGGCATCAAAGTTTCAATTTCGTAGCTGTCAATGGAGGAACAGAAATATCTTCATTTGTGTTCTGAAGATGAACGAAAGTCTTATGGGTTTGGAACGACATGAGGGTGAGTAATTAATGACAGAAATTTCATTTTTGGGTGAACATTTTTGGCATTTGCCGCTTTCATATGACATCCTGGACACACATGAAATCATGTTTCATACAGATATTTTAACTATGTGGAGTATTTAAAGATCATTTACATTTCAACAACTTAAAAAAAAAAAGTCCTGTGTGAACTAGAATTGACACTATTAGATGGCAACGTGTAAGTTATGTATACGTGTGTCCTGTCGTTGGACGAAAGCGAGACGCAGTGGAGTGTGTGTGGAAGGCGATCTGTAGCCTGTCGTACAGGTGCTTATAATTTGCAGTGATTAATCATTGTTGTGTTTGGGGGTGACATGTTGTTTAATACATCTGTCTGTCTTCCTCTCTCCATCCTGGGCCAGCAGGCCACGGCATGCTGGGTGTCACTGAGGGGTTAATGTGCAGAATCACACCAACAGACTCTGATTTACACATCACACATTTAGCATTGTAATAGAGAGGCCACTCATTGTACAGTATTAGAAGAGTAGGCAGGATCCCAGTTTAATGTATGCTTTCTCAAAGCCTTTATATAAATAATGTGTGTGTGTGTGTCTGTGTGTATGTGTGTGTGTGTTTGCTTTGGGTACAGGGCAGGCAGCCTGGTCAGTGCAGGCTGTAAATCAGCTGCTCTCTGATGGAATTCTGACAGACAGGAAGCTAATCTGTCCCTCGTGTGTCATTACGGCCAACCTCCCAGATTGCCACATATCCTGCTGCTACGCTCATCTTCTGCACACACACACATTCAGTCCGGCTGCCAGAGACAGTAACAAACACACATGTTGAACATAAAGTGGCTTTGGCTGTGTCAAGAGTTCATTGTCCACATCTGCCAGAGGCAGAGAAAGAGCTCAAAGAGGCGTTCTCTCTCTCTCTCTCTCTCTCTCTGGCTCTGTCCACATCTCCAAACCCACTTTCCCTCATTTATTGTTGGTGGTCATCATTCATTCGTTGTAGATATGTTCTGTTCAGCGTGTTGCTTCTCTTTCTGCTTAAAGGGATGGTTCACGCAGAAAATGACAATTCTATCATTATTTGCCAGGGGTGTAATGGTAAACATGACGGTTCGGTACGTTCCTCAGTATTGAAGTCACGGTTCGGAATGGGTTCGGTACAGCAGGGGGAGAAAACTAAACATAAAATTGCTTCTTTTTTTATTAAACAGAGGTTTATTCAACAAATTTTGTCTCTCTCTTTGAATACATTCAATTATAATTAACATTTTCTTAAGTATAAAAAGAAATCTGTCTCAGCTAATGCTGTAAACTATATACAGAAGCCCTATCTGACACATTACTATAATATTAAAGGTTACAATTAACAACAGAACCCAAACTATTCAATTCAGTTGCTATTTATCTTTTAGATATATTAAACACTCAAATAAACAACAAAAAAGTAAATTGCACACAAGGCATTAACTTCTAAATCTAATTATAAAATTATTTTTTAAAGATGTAATCATTTACACAGTTACTTTCATAACTTTTTCATGACAAATTTATTTAAACATGTATTAAATAAATAAGACATTACTAACAGGTAAAGTAAATATAATGAATATATAAGCTAATATAGTGCATATATTGAGTGAAATGCTCCCTCTAGAGTTCATTTCTCTAGTGAACTAACATGCTGTGGACTCTAAATGACTTTTTTATTGATCTAAATGACTTTTTTGTATTGATGTCTTTCTGCGGTTGAACATAAACATATCTATGCATAGATCGTCTGTTCTTCTACTACGCTTTTCCCTGTTGTGACGGTTAGCAAACAGTGTTGCATTACCACGCACGCCCCCTTCTGGATTGGAGTGTGGATCGCATGTGACTGACTGTCTTCGTTGTCTGACTGTATGCACCGAACCGTGTTATAATCGACCTCATATAGTTTCAAACCTGTATGACCGACTGACTTCTGTCCAAGAGATGTTTTGAAGAATGTTCAGGCTGCTCTTTTATATACAGCAAAAGTGAATCGGAACTAGAGACCAAAAAAACAACAACTTAAAAGCATTATAAAAGTAGTTCATTTGACTTGTGTGCTATATTTCAAGCCTGTGAAGCCATATAATCAGAATAATAAAAACACAGGACAAGATGTTAAAAGCTGTCTCTTGTGCCAATAATTGGTGAGCACTTTTTTGAGATGCACCTTATTGCTGGGAATGGTAGACAATCAAGTTGTATGGGAGGTAAATCAGAGTACTATTTCAGATCAGTTGGGCACGGGACACATCATCCGTAGTAGATTTGTATGAGGAACAGATTAAAAGTGTTTTTCTTTGAAAATCTTTCTGTAACTGAATGCAATGAGCCAAGTATGAATATACAGAAGTACAATTGAGATTTGAGATTGTATAACTTCAATTGTGATCTGTTTCTCAAATAAAATGAACTTCAGAAGACTTAGAAAACAACACACAATTGGTATTGACCACTTCTGTAGTGCTTTTTTGTACTTCTTGGAGCTTGACAGTATGTGGTCACTAGATGCTTTGGTTATATGGAAAAGAACAGCTTGGCAATTCTTTAAAATATAGTTATTTTAATATTTTATTAAATATAGTCTACTGTTCAAAACTTAAAATAAATACTTAAAACTTAAAATACTTAAAATAATTCCCATTCTTTTGAACATTCTATTCATCAAAGAATCCTGAAAAAAAAGATGTATTATGCTTTCCATTAAAATATTAAGCGGCACAACTGTTTTAAACATTGATAATCATTATAAATGTTTCTTGAGCAGCAAATCATCATATTAGAATGATTTCCGAAGGATGACACTGAAGACTGGATTAATGATGCTGAAAATTCAGCTTTTATTCACATTATTTAAAATATTCAAATAGAAATTTTTTCACCTCACATTTTAAATTGTAATAATATTTTACAATATTACTGTTTTTACTGTTTTTGATCAAATAAATGCTGCCTTGTTGATCATAAGAGATTTCTTTTTTCTTTTTTTTTTTAACTTTTAAAAACAACCCAGACTTTTGAATGTAATTGTGTAAAAGTGTGTGTGTGTGTGTGTGTGTGTGTG
>RJVU01053975.1:1218208-1261232 GCA_003731715.1 Anabarilius grahami
GTCTGGTTTTAGCCAGGTTTCTGTCAAACACAGCAAGTCTAGTTTATTGTCTGTGATAATTTCATTTACAATAAGTGCTTTTGAAGAAATAGATCTAATATTCAGTAACCCAAGCTTTATCATTTGTTTATCTGATTTATCTGTGATTTTCATTTTTTGAACATCAATTAAATTTTTTCCCTTAAAAGGTTTCGGAAGTTTTTTGTATTTACTAGTTCGAGGTACAGACACAGTCTCTATGTGATAATATCTAGGTGAAAGAGTTTCTATGTGTTGGGAATTATCTGAGTTCTGTGACGTGAGGCGGCTAGCAGACGGTCGGTTTAGCCAGTCTGTCTGCTTCCTGTAAAGAACACTCGAAAGCCATCTCAGGAAAAAGTTCAGAGGTGTCCTAATATTGTTGTCAATGAGACATTTATGCCAGACAAAGAAATATTTACTAATTCTCTGGTAAAAGAATTTTTGCGAAGTGTCATGAATGGCAATATGTCGAAACCATCACTTCTATTTCACACATGGTTGCACAACTTGACTTTTCCAGCATGTCATGCCAGGCTATTCATTGATTGATGTGTCAACAAGAAGGATTAGCACTTGCAAAATTATTTAGACATGTAAAAGAACTATAATACAAGTAATTGGGGGTGTTTTATCTCAGTACCTCCAAGTAGACAGAGCCAAGAGCATTTTCTGCCTGGTTTGAAGTAACTCAAGTGTGACTGTAACCCATGAAGAGCCAATGCCAGCAGCTGTCTTAGTCAACTAACACCGATAATAGTTATTGTGCTGGTAGTTAGCTTCAGTTACAACCGCAAATTTAGAGATCCCACCTTTGCGACACTGTACTTCTAGTGAACGCCCCCTTCCCTCACCCTCTAACCTTTTCTTATAGGCTTTTAGGGAAAATCTGCTCACTCTGTCACTGTCTTTGGATGATTGATGACACCTGTGCATGTTGAGCAATCATTTACTGTCACTGCGCTATTTTCCTTTTTCACTTTTGCGTGGGAGCAAGAGTCGGGTACGTGCCTGAGCCAAGACCAACTGCAAGATAGCGATCTCAACAGTGGTGATGTATGGTCTTCTATCAGGGAAGATATCAGACTATTATGAATGTATGCTGAAAAACAGTTGCCTGGAGTCCATGTGTTATCGCCTCTGTGGACTGCTCTTATCTTGCTCTTAACTTTTCTATTAGCATTGCCTAGTTAGGCGACAAAATATCAATGCTCGAGGCAACTCGTAATACAACGGGCTAATGTATTCGGAGGTGTGTGCTAGGGTGACGCTGACCGTCTACTCATCCAGCTGTGTAGTTTATCTAGAATTTGTATTATTAATTTTTTTTATGTTTTTGCTGTTTTTAGCTGCTTTCATTTGTGTGCTTTAGCTGTTTACATTTTAAACAGTAAATTCTTCTTGGAAAAGTTAATAATTTCTTTAAATATTTGCCCTTTAAAGCACCACCCCAACAGCCATACACATTTTTTTTGTGTAAAATATATATAATATATATATATATATATAATTTAAAAATATATATATATATACACACACTGCCCTCCAAAAGTTTGGAAACACCCCTGGCAAAGTATGGTTTTGGACGATATCAGCATAAATCCTTATCATTTTTTGGTGCAAATACATAACAGTAACTTGACATTATCATTGAAGATCAGCAATAATAATTTTCATTTTGATTACATAATAATGGCAATATATACATGTCAAAGTCAGACATGCCCCTTTGCCAGCTGTGATGCCTGGTTACTGGTTTAAACTTGCCCCAGGTTTGATTTTTGGGTCAGCATACCTTAATAGCTTCAACAATTGATTGCCAATTAAGTTTAGAATACAATGAACCAATTAGAACCCAGTTTATATTCATTTATATATATAAAATAAATGAATACTTTCATTCAGCAGCCATGCATTAAATTAATGAAAAGTGACAGTAAAGACTTTTACATTGTTACGAAAAAAAATGTACCACAGTTTGCACAAAAATATTAAACAACATTGATGATAATAAGAAATGTTTTTGACTGATTTCTGAAAGATCATGTGAAACTAAAGAGTAATGGCTGCTGAAAATTCAGCTTTGTCATCGCAAGAATAAATAAAATTTTTAAAATATATTCAAATAGAAAATAATTAAATAAAATCATACTAAAATAATATGGTAAGAAATACCAATTTGCAAAATCAAACAGCATAACGAGCTGTTTTCTACAGCTAAAAATAACTGGAAGCAAATGGGACCGGAAGCCAGACACATTAAATTTACAAATGGCGACGCCCACTCTGAAAAATAAGGTGGATATGCCTAGTTCGGTCATGAAACTCTGATGGGTCCTTAACACAAACTGATGATATTCACAGCGTTAACTACTTGTCACTAGCTGATTGGTTCATGTTGCATCTGCAGCCAATGAACTTGCTGCTCACAACATTTAAATGGATTTTTAGCATTTACTATAGCAGTTTGCAGCAGTTTCCTCCGAAACACTCCACCTTCACCAGCTCCACCTGTATAGATCTTCTCTGGGAAATTATATACACTCTAAAAAATAATGTATTGTCTCAAAAAAATTATTAATGCAACAGTTTGCATCAAGGTGCAGTTCCTCCTGCACCACTCTTTTCCTGTCACCCATTAAGAGTGATGGTGGGAGTGTTTCAGCACTGCCTTCCTTCTCAGTCCTCTGACTTGATAAACCAATAGGAATTATGAGATCTGTCTGAACCCCTGACTCCAGTGTTCCCTGTTCCCAGTGGGCTGCAAGCCGTTGCTGACATCTTTGAGTGAATTTACATTCAACCAACCAGCTACATTGAGTTAGAGGAACTTAATAATTTGTAGCATAAACCCAAAATTTTTACTTGATTATTCCAAAAAGTTAAATCACTGCAACTAACAGAGTTGTAGCCCTGGAACCAAATAATCTGATCTATTTCAGTTCCAATCAACAGCTATCATAGCACATGCTAACATAACTTATTTAACATGTATATTTAATGAACAAGTAAGATATTACTTGTCACTGGCATTAGCGCAGTCATTGCTTATAGGGTCAATGTAGTGTTTACCTTCATGTATCTACTCTTCAGCACAATTGTAGCCACAAAACTCTTTTAAATGTCAAACATAACAGCATTAAACAATAACAGGTCTTTCCCTTCACTAAAAACAAATAAATTAACATTTAATTTCAACATTTATTCTCCTTATCCAGTCCTATGCAAAGCATGCTGGGAACTAGAAATCCACTGCCTAATTTTTGAAGTTATCAAGACAATTTCATTAAGTTACTACAACCTAATTTTATTTATTTTTTTATGGCAGTTAACGCAGAAATTACAGAGGATTTTAAGTTGATTTTAAGCAACATTATTAAGTTAAGTCATTATTAAGTTGTGGTAACAAGTCTCCTGAATAACTTTTTAGAGTGCTGTTTTTCATACGCACAGCAACGTATCAGCATATGTATTGGCAGTAGCAAGTTCCTGTACTTACTCTGCAGCAGCAAGAAAAAAACAGCAGCAGCATAGCAGATCTATTCCGCCAAGACCAAATACATTAACATTGTCATATCCACTTCCATGCTAAAAACCTTCCGAGAGTTGTCATTATAGATAGGGTTCCCACGGGTCCTTGAAATCTTTGAAAGTTTGTGAATCTGAAAAAAAACATTTCAAGGCCCTGGAAAGTTTTTGAAAATAAACATATGTAGATACAGGTCCTTGAAAGTGCTTGAATTTATTTTGTGCAAGAAGTTTTCTGGAAAAAATGCCATATTATTACCTAATTTACGTTAGTTACGCGCAATTACGTGTTACCTTAAGTGTTTCCCGCGTGAGGTACTTTGTGAAACTACTACGATGGTACTTCAACGTTTCACAGATGTAAACCCATGAGATAAGAAAAACTTAAAAGCATATTCATATATCTTAAAACTTCTGGTTACATAAGCTCTTTTCAATAAAATCCATGCAAAAGTTAATATCAGATCATTTTAGAATACAGTATAGCATGTACCGAATATACTTCAGTTTTATGCAAAACAGAAATATGACAAATAGAATATCAGATCTGTCATATGGCCAAAAATAAATGCAAAAAAAAGAAGAAGCTTTTTTGCATAGTTGTGTTAGACACATGAAAACTGTAACAATGTATCTTACAAGGTAACACGATGTAACCTTGTTCTCACTTGAAATGTGTCCCCACATTAAGTCCTTGAATTTGATGGTGTTGGACCTGGAAAGTCCTTGAAATATTATATATATATAATATTGTCTGTATATGCCATATATCTCACATTTCCTTCTGAGAATATTACACACCTGGCTCAAGTGACCATACAGTGCGGTCTTACCATACCTCATTTGGGAAAACCTTACGTCAAACTTTCCATGTATGAAAAAGTTCATCATGAAACAGGCATATTATTAAAATAGATAATCTCCCCAATGATAAACTCACAAACATGCATTGGTTTCATTGTTGCAGAGTGTAATTTGAGAATGCATCTTGAGGGCAATCGCCTCTCCTTGTCAATCTGTTGCAGTGCACGTGTGTCAGTTCTCTCGCATGTAACTGCGGGTAGACGCCACAGTTGACAGAAACTGTCAGTGCTATTGTGACTCAGAGACAAAAGACACGCCAAATAATGGAACTCAATGATATGTCACTCACTAAGGTGGAACTAAGCCTAAAACACCAACCAGATGGCAGGTCAATTTCTGCCTGAACTTTGACTAAATGACAAAATGACATAAAAGTTCAGAGAGAGGCTTTCTGTTTCTCTACCTTCTCCACTCTGCACTTGATCAAACAGTAGCATGTGCTGACAACCACAGAAATCCCATAATGCAACTCAACATTTGGATGGGAAAGCCTGCAGAGAGTTTTGGATCAGTAGGGAGCAGGTTCTTGATCATGTTTGATTATGCTCTTCTTGATGGATTACCAGTAACGTAGACGCTGTTGTCGGCAGCTGCTCATATTGATTCTGTGGTTGCATTTAAAGGTTGTCATTTGCATTGCTATTTTAAGTAGATACCGGAGCTGATCATTTCTTTATCAGGAAGTACTGTGAAAAAACATGGCTCATTTTTTCCATCCAATTGAATTCAGTAAATATTACTCAATCATGATGCTATGCCTGGCTTAAGATCTGATAAGGTGTCTAATCATATCCCTCGCATCTGCATAGTGACTTTAATCTTTACACGCTCATCATAAGAGTTTGTTCTTTTGTATGCAGCTGTCAAGGAAAACATGCAAATAGTGCACGCATGCCCTCCTCCACCACCACACATAGCGAAGCTGTCTTATTCTGTTCTTATACCCCAGTGAAAATTATTTTTTTGGGTTAACTACATTATAGAACCTTGCAATGAAGTAGAAACTGCTGAGTTGAGCTTTATCCAATAGGACTGGTTATACCAGTGTGATTTTAGTTTTACTATTTTAGTATTAATTTTGTTTTTATTTTTATATTTTCAATTTTCAATATAATTTTAATTTAGGTTTAAGTAGTTTTGTTATGTATTTGTCATTTTTATTTCAGTTTAAGTTTTGGTAACTTTAGTACTTATAACTTATTTTATTTCAGTTATTTTTTCATTTAATATTTGTTTTTTATATTAGCGTTATTTCAATTAATGAAAACAATTTTTAATAGTTTTAGTTAAATCTTATCACTCAAACCACTTCAAAAGGTGGTTTGAGATGCATTCCAGTCAAAACTGAACAAGTCTAAATGCATCTGGTTGTTGAAACCACATATGTAAATTTTACACCTCCCAAAAATGTGTGAAAGCATTTTATAGGCTAAATAACATGTTATAGCCAGATATGACAGCGCTAATGCATCACGCATCGCTGCAGATGAGCAACTTAGTATCTCTTCAGCTAGCCGGCATGCAAACTGCCACAAATTAAACTGAAAGTCAGTCATCTTTATTAAAGGGAATGAGACTAAATGAATCTTACCAGTGCTGTTGCCGCACTCTCTCTTAATGCGGTCTTTGATTTTGAAATTAGCTGATGATCAATAAAATGCAGCTCATATTTGTTGCTTTTTTTTTTATTGCAATCTTTTAAACAATGAACATACAAGGGCAATAATATATTAATTACATCAAATCAAATGTTATGGTAAAAAAAGGGAAAGCAGCAAGAAATTCACGTCTATAAACAAGCATAAGTTACAAATTATTCAAAGAATAGATTTAAAGCTTTAAAATAATTTACAGGTTTTTTCGCTTTATTTCTTGTTTCTTTTAATGTATACAAGTAGTGACCTATTTCTATTTTAAAATGTGTAAAATTATTATTTTTTCCCCTCACCATTTATATTTGTGGATAAAGAATTTTCCATATATAATGAGTAAATTCACAATATACCAAATTTTGAAGTCAACGGTATTATCATAAAAAAATAAATCACCTTTTACTTTAAGTTGTAATTCAATGTTAGTACCATTTTTCATAAAAAAAGCCAGATCACACCAAAATAGTTTTGTATAAATACAATCATAAAATAAATGGACAATACTCTCATTTCCCTCTTTACAAAAAAAAACACATTTCCGGTCAATATCTTTACAAAACTTTACAATAACCTGTTTTACAGGATAAATACGATGAACAATCTTAAATGATACCTCCCTAATTTTATTGGTGATACAAAAGCATCTGGAGATTTTAAAGTACTTTTTCCAGTTTTGAAATTGTGATCTCCAAAATCCAATTGCTAAAGGAACAGTGGAAATTTGGCACATTGTTCTGAGATAATTATTATTACATTTTTTGTCTTTTAAATATATACCTTCCCGTTTAAGACCAAGATCTAAGTTTGGTTTTCGTCTATATTATTTTGTAGCAAATATATAAGTTCTGAGGGGAATGGCATTGATTACCATCAATGCCATTGACAGGTATATAAAATAAAAAATGTCCTAAAAATTCTGAATAAGTAAATGACCATTACAATTCAAAAGTTGTGAAACCAACAAAATATTTTCCCCAAGCCAATTAACTAAAAATATATTTGTTGCTTTCGGTGACGTGAACTCCATTAAATCTGCATATAGCGCGGGAACTGAAGATCAGATCCGTTTTGCGGAGACACATTTATGTGGCCAAGTGTAAATATAATCGTTTTGATAAATCAGATAGCCATCAGATCAGAGAAAATGCATGAAGTGACCAAGTATAAACATGCTTTTTATCTCATTAGATTAAATTCAGTCAGCAAACTTTGGTAAAATTGGATCTTTTGACTTTACACTATAGATTCAGCGGTTTGCGAAACAAAACAATTCAATATAAAAATGTGTGTTCTTGCCATTTCTTTTGCATTATGTTCTTTTTTTTTATCTCATTAGATTAAATTAGGACAGCAAACTTTGGTAAAATATGGGTATTTTGACCATACATATTTAGCGGTGCAGGAAACACTGGCAAAGAGTAAAACAATGATCTTGGGATTTTAAAAGCTTGATTTCTAGATCAAATTCAGTTTTTAAATGAATCGGCTCCTACCCAGCCCTATTGTCCAGTGTACAAAAAATGATCTTGTTCCGATCGAGGGTTCCCATCCACAAAGCCAGGGACAAATGTTTTATGGGTGGATCATCTCTCCTCTGGGTCCAATGAGTAAGCTACCATACTGGGCCCCCTGACGACAGCCCTGTTCCCATCATTTCTCCCAATAATTTCTTGGCCAACAACATCACCATTATATAATTTCTTCAAATAGTGGCTTTCTCATTACAAGAGCACAGCTTGCATCCACTTAAACCTTTTTAATTACTTGCTAGTGTTGTGTAGAGAAAGTCTTGCTTTCCCTTTCAGTCTCTCCATCTCTTGCCCCCCCCCCTCTCATCGCCTTTTTCCTGCTCACTTAAATCCACCCATATGGAACATGCCAACGATGGATGTGGTTTATTCTTTGGCCCTCTCACCTTGTTTGTGCATTTTCCCCTCTTTGGAAGCTCTTAGACGATAACTCTTGAGTGTTGTTGCTTAACTAGGGTTTTCTTTTCTTTTCCGCCAAACATGGAGTTCATTAGACTCAAATGAGTGACAGGCTTTCTCAACTACTCACTGCTTCCTACCTTTGATCCTCTACGAGCCCCTCTTGTACAGTCCAGAGCAGCAACAGGGTTCACACGGATCCAGGCTTCGTCCACGTTTACCTCAACAGCGACCATGGTTTTGTCAAAGTAGCATGTGTTTTTGGATCAAAAAAACTTTTGTTGGTCCTGAAACAACATTCCTGTCAAACAAACAGTCCTGCAGGGTTTCGAAAATCAGATTTTAATGGCATATTCTGGGTTCAGTACAAATTAAGCTCTGTCGACATCTGTTGTTGCATAATGTTGATTATCCCAGAAAATTATTTTGACTGGTCCCCCGTTTTCTTAAAAAAAAATGGTGAGACACCTACGATATCTGTCAATGGCACCAATTTCTGGAACATTTAAAAGCAGAAATGTGATGCTTGTTTTATAAATGTATCTACATTAATTCTGCTGCTAAAACTTGATGTGAAGTCAGTTGTTGCGTCCCAATTCGCATACTGTCCATCCTAAATAGTATTCGAATTACAATTAGTGTGTTCCAAATCGTAGTATGTTCCAAATCGTAGTATGTTGAAATGAGTATTCCAAAGATACCCGGGTGATCTACTTTTTCCAGTTAGAATCCGAAGTGTATATCCGTGCACTCTAACCGCTAATATTGCCCACAACCCATTGTGCATTGGACACAGATTCCACTAGAACTACAAACACGAATAAAAAGTGTTTAAAAACTACAAACATGGTGGATGTGCAACGGTTAAGCAGAGCAGTTAAGATAAAGGGGTTTGAGTGATTTAATAATCAGTACCTAACCTGACGAAAAGAATTTTTTTTTAAATGTTATCCATATTATATTTAATCTGCAACAGCATTCCGAACTTCTATAACAATGCATTTGGTCATTAACTTTTAAATGCCTCATTATGCAAACATGAGGCGAGTTCTCCGCATGAAAGACCCACGACTAGCAGATCAACGTGTGCCTACATTTCTCTCCGAAACGGTAGGAAATAAAATGTAATTGAATATGAAGGATTTTAACTGTGACAAGATGATTGGCAGGGCAGTTTAAATGATTACAGGTTGCACGTAACCAAGCGACAGACCGTCCGTTAAAAGGAAGTAGTATGTCCCAAAACTTGCATACTCTTCTGCTACACACTCAAAAGTATGTACTTTTTCTTCACAAAAACAGTACATACTTTTAGGGCATAGTATAATTTGGCGAATTGGGATGCAGCAAGTGTTCTCATTTTTTTTTTTTTTTTTTGTCGTTTTAGGTTTTGGTTGTTTTGCTGTCATGGCAACAAAGTTAAGCGCTTTTTTTAAAGAAAAACGTAAAGAATTTTTCAACATCAGAAAATTACCAATTTTTTCCCCTCGCTAAAATCTTTGACCGTGTATAATGTTTGCAGATTGACCCTATTCACTTCCATTGTAAGTGCCTCACTTTAACCCAGATTTTTTTTCTTTCTTTTTTTAAGAGAAAAGAAAGGACATAATGGAAATTAATTTGGGGTAATATTAGGCCACAAGTGCTGTCATTTGAGCTTAACTTGTATTGAACCCTGCGAATATACTTGTCTTCCTATTTATTCATTAGTTGGGGTTTGAATTGAGTTGGCCACACTCAATTGAATTGGAAGTACAGGAAGTAGGAGAAATTCAACAGTTAATGGCATTCTGGAAAATGAAATGTTATTTTATCTTGGTCTGAAAGGCCTGAAAGGCCTGAAATCTTAAATCTCTTTTCTTTTTTGCTTTCAAATATGGCTTTGTCAAGCATTCAAAGTTTGTCTCTACAAACCTTCCTATTCTATTTTTTAAATTTTTTTTATTATTATGCTTAAATTCCAATTTGAAGTCCAGTATTGCTTTCTATTTCCCACCACAAATTAATTTCAAATTCAGGAATTTAACTGAAATGTAAAATGCATGCTCAATTCAATTCTGAGCAATAAACTCCCTCTAAAATCTAAGGTAAATAATAGCTTGATAACAATGTCGTTACATGACCATTGATAAAAATTACGGTAATTAATTCACTGAAATGAAAATGTTTATCAAGTATTGCAGAATTTTAAAAAGACACATCCCTTAACACGACTTTACCGCTCCACCTCAGCGTCAAGTACAGATGGGTCTATTCCTCAAGCTGTCTCGCTGCTGAGATGACTCTCCCAGGCCTCCTTCTCTTTTATTTCCTCAGGATGGATAGAGTGCTGAAATGGAAAACATGTGTCTCTTGAGTGCATAACATTATTTTCCCCTGTGATGCCCTGGCAGCCGTGATTAATTAATGATAAACGTTACTGTGTTATAACGCCTTGGGCGACAGGGAGACCATGACATACCTAATTTGCCTCCTTTCTCCTCATTTTCGTTTGACTGATGCATCTTCCACAAACTCATATCAGACCTGAAATTAATCACACCACCTCAGCTTGTCCAGCTGTTAGGATTTGTTTATGAATATGCCACATTATCTGTTCAAAAGACTCCAAAAAGACAACACAAACATGTCTGTATCGCTTTTGAATGTATCTTTTGCTAAGTCATAATGGCGGACTGCAATTCCTCTTTGGAATTTCTCTTGATTATTACTTTCCTGGAAAATCCCCAAGGAGGCAATGTCTTGTTTATGGACAATACTTTTAATGGAAGAAATTAGAATAGGACCATATTTCTCAACAGCTGTGTACACATAGAGGAATCTGTGAGGGAAACCATTAAAGTAAACGCCCGAACAGAGCTGAGAATTGCAATGCAGATGCATAATTGTGCCTCTAAGATCTCGCTGCGACAAATTGCACTTGTCTAACACCCCCTCAATGTTTGTTTACGGCTACCGTGAACAAAAAAAACGTGTTCTGTGAACTGTTTAGCGCAAAACAGGTACTGAATCTTGCTGTTAACTATTTACATAACTTGTAGCCCAACACAGATACGGTTTCAGCTGTTATTCTCTGTCTCTGTTAAATGGAACCCAATCTGTGTGGTAACAACATGCAAAGTACTCGCCGTGTTTTGCAGTGTAAAATCTCCATTATTCAGCATGTTAAACACCCCTCACCCTTTCTGTCATGGCTCAAGCGCATATGAACTGGAATCCTGGCATTAGGAAGGCCATTACGGCAGCCTCTCTGTGGGCCGGTCCAGATAAAATAGGATTCGAAAATACTTTGGGATTTTACGTCCATCAGCACGTTGGAAGCGAATAAAATGGATGATGGTAATGACTTGCAGGCCAGGCGAGCGCAACGTCCCACATCTATGCATGGAGGCCATTTTGTTGCCAGATCCCTTACCGCACGCTTGTCAGTTGCAGTGGAGTGGCAAGGAGGCAAAAACAAGATCAGAGTGACGAAGGTGGCTGCTGGCCAAGCAGCTCCTGTCGGATGTGAGTTCAGGGGACTGTTGCATAGGGATTTTTGAGGGGAAAACCCACCGTCTACCGAAAACAGACACACAAACCACACACATGCACCCAGACAGATGGTGAATGGAATCACACAAATGTCTGTGACTTTTTATTTGTATTTACAAATATATGGATCATGGTGTATAATTCATCACCGTTTTAACGTGGTGAAATATTTGTGGATTAGGTCAAACGTTTCAGTCTCGAGAGACTTTGTACTTGGCAGGATTCTGGAGTGTTTGAAATGAAGCTGTGTTTGGGATGATTATGCAGTTAAAAATTCACTGTACAATGCAATAAGGCTTGAATGGTCATGAATGAAATCGGATTATACTGAAATACTTAAAAAGCTCAGTGAAATATGATGAGAAATAGTGAAAGAGAAGGAAAGAAAGCTTGGCATTTGGTAATGACAGCTTAATGGCCTGTGAGCGAATAATAACATGTTCAGTTGTGCTCATGTCTCATTTTAATGACTGATTTATGACGGGCAGTGTTATAATTACTTATGATTTTTGTTCTCTATAGGTCTTGTGGAGATTTGTTTGATGCACCCATTGGATGTTGTGAAGACCAGGTAAAAAATTATTCATTATGTAATTCGCTCTCATTCCTTTCTGTTCTTAGGAATTTTCTTCATTTTGTGGCAGTAGCGTAATATTTCTGTGGAAAATGAAATGCATCATTTACTCATACTTTTTTTAATGTTCTCAAATTGCTCACATACTTACCTCATTATTCCACTTAATTATATCCCTTGTTTTGATGCCTGTGGTTCTGAAAGTGAAGAAATATACACTGCTCAAATAGCATCAAGTCAGTTAAACTCCTGGGATATTGATCCGGTCAGTTAAGTAGCAGAGGGGGTTGTTAATCAGTTTCAGCTGCTTTGGTGTTAATGAAATTAAAAACAGGTGCACTAGATTGGCAACAATGAGACGACCCCCAAAACAGGAATGGTTTTACAGGTGGAGTACATTTACATTTTTTTCCCTACTCATCTTTTCTGACTGTTTTTCACTAGTTTTGCATTTGGCTAGGGTCAGTGTCACGATACCTGGACCCTACAGAGTTTGCACAGGCAGCTCAACTCCTCCAGGATGTCACATCAATAAGTGACATTGCCAGAAGGTTCTGTCTTCCACCACAGTCTCAAGAGCATGGAGGAGATTCCAGGAGACAGGCAGTTACTCTAGGAAAGCTGAACAGGGCCGTAGAAGGTCCTTAACCGATCAGCAGGACCGGTATCTGCTCCTTTGTGCAAGGAGGAACAGGATGAGCACTGCCAGAGCCCTACAAAATGACCTTTAGCAGGCCACTGGTGTGAATGTCTTTGACCAAACAATCAGAAGCAGACTTCATGAGGGTGGCCTGAGGCCCGACGTCCTCTAGTGGGCCCTGTGCTCACTGCCTGACACCGTGGAGCTCGATTGGCATTTGCCGTTGAACACCAGAATTGGCAGGTCCGCCACTGGCGCTCTGTGCTTTTCACAGATGAGAGCAAGTTCACCCTGAGCACGTGACAGACGTGAAAGGGTCTGGAGAAGCCGCGGAGAACGTTATGCTGCCTGTAACATTGTTCAGCATGACCGTTTTGGTGGTGGGTCAGTGATGGTCTGGTGAGGCATATTCATGGAGGGACGCACAGACCTCTACAGGCTAGACAATAGTACCCTGACTGCCATTAGAAATCGGGATGAAATCCTTGGACCCATTGTCAGACCCTACGCTGGTGCAGTGGGTCCTGGTTCGACAAAGCCCGGCCTCATGTGGCGTGAGTATGCAGGCAGTTCCTGGAGGATAAAGGAATTGATAGCGTTGAATGGCCCCCACGCTCGCCTGACCTAAATCCAATAGAACACCTCTGGGACATTATGTTTCGGTCCATCCGACGCCACCAGGTTGCACCTCAGACTGTCCAGGAGCTCAGTGATGCCCTGGTCCAGATCTGGGAGGAAATACCCCAGGACACCATCCGTCGTCTCATTAGGAGCATGCCCTGACGTTGTCAGGCATGCAGACAAGCACATGGGGGTCATACAAACTACTGAGTACCATTTTGAGTTGCTGCAATGAAATTTCAGCAAAATGGACTAGCCTGCTGCATCTTTTTTTCACTTTGATTTTCGGGGTGTCTTTGAATTCAGTCCTCTGTAGGTTGATAATTTTTATTTCCATCAAACAATGTGGCATCCTTTTGTTCCTAACATGTTACCCAATCCATATCAGTATAGATAACCAGCATGATATTTTTCCCCATTGACAAAACGGCAATGAACGGTATTCATTTCCGTTAACAGCTCTTGCACGTTTATTCTACTAAATACTCTGTAGTTGCTGATATCACCTTGTAAAGAAAAAAATATGTGCCTATAGACTGAACACCATTTTCACAAATTTGTGCTTTTGTAGTTTACACGGAGATAACGTTATCTTTTCAAAAACGTGCTCTTTGAAACCCGCTTTCAGAAGTTAGCGTTTTCAGGCCTTTTCCAGGTTTTAGTTGAAAATTTGTCATTCCTTACTGGTTGTTCATGTCACAATGTTATGCTTTCTGTATTTTATGAAAATAAATTAATGTTTTGTTTTAGTATTGTTGTTTAATATTTAGTTATGACCAGTTATTGGATTGTATTTATGCACTAATAATAATAATGGAAAAAAATTTACTATGAAAAGGCGTTAAAAATAACTCTATTTTAGAATTGGTTTGAATTTACTTATTATTGAAATTATATTAGATGGCAACTTCATCGCATTTTTTTTCTTATTTATTATAAGAATCGTTCTTGGGTATGGAATTTTTGTTCCTAATACCAATCAATTCTGAATCTTTTGGGCAGCAGTACCTCTTTTTCTCAGTCATGCAAGAAAAAAAAGGAATGTTGAAGAGAGGAAAAGAGCAAATGAATCAGGGCCCTCACACTAGAGTCGCTCAGTATGGAGTAAACAGGTTGTGGGCCGGTACTAAACCTTTACAGCTTCTGGGTGCCCTGCCAAGACCTCTGGCTCTGTGACTAACACCCCTGACACATACACTATGAAGTTTCACATTTTCCGCAACCGTTTTCTGGTAAATAAACTTTTTGAGATGATAATTACATATTCGTACTTTAAAGAGGAAGTCTGTCAAGGTGACTTGTTTATGCTTCTTTGTGTCTATTTGCATGCGTTTGTTTTTCGGCTATGTCTGTGTGTATGAAGTGACATTTGATACTCTAGAGTCCTGTAGAGTGATTTAGGATCTAGTGCTGCTAGTAGAGGGTTTATTACAGGTAAGGCCACAGTTAGGCCGCTCTCTCCTCACACAGGGTCAGGGTTAAAAGTGCACTCTCTATTTTCTTTGTAATGCTCTTCCTCAAAAAGTGATAAAAGCCCTGTGTAAAGAGTGCCAGTTTTATTTATTTGTTTTCTGTGGGTTTTTCTGTTAGTGCGAGTGCAAACAGTCAACTGCAGAACGTATGTGAGTGTGACTTGCATATGTGCCCTGATTTTTCTGATTTTTCGTCTCAGATTGAGAGGATCGGCCAATCAGACAACTGCTCAATTTCTGTTCATCTAAATTCTGTAACCCATAATGCAATACCATAACCCTAAATCTCTCTGTCTATAAAGATTTTAAGCTTGAAAGTTTAAATGCTGGTACATGGATGGACAGACAGATTGACAGAACAATAGATAGAGAGATAGAATTACATAGATCTGTCTGTCTGTCTGTGGTGCATTTCCCAAAGACAACTATGGTACAACTATGGTACAAGTTCTGTCATTACCAATGGAGTTCAGTGGAGCTTGCGAATATAGTTGGCTATCTATGCTTTTGGAAACACACCCCTGTCTGCCTGCCTGCCTGCCTGCCTGTCTCTCTTTCTGTCTGCCTCTCTGTCTGTCTGCCTGTCTGTCTGCCTGTCTCTCTTTCTGTCTGCCTCTCTGTCTGTCTGCCTGTCTGTCTGCCTGTCTCTCTTTCTGTCTGCCTCTCTGTCTGTCTGCCTGTCTGTCTGCCTGTCTTTCTGTCTGTCTGCCTCTCTGCCTGCCTTTCTGTCTGTCTGCCTCTCTATCTGTCTGCCTCTCTGTCTGTCTGCCTCTCTGCCTGCCTTTCTGTCTGTCTGCCTCTCTGCCTGCCTTTCTGTCTGTCTGCCTCTCTATCTGTCTGCCTCTCTGTCTGTCTGCCTCTCTGCCTGCCTGTCTGTCTGTCTGTCTGCCTGTCTGTCTTTCTGTCCATCTTTCTGTCTGCCTCTCTCTGTCTTTCTGTCCATCTGCCTCTCTGTCTGTCTGTCTGCCTCTCTGTCTCTGTCTGTCTGTTTGCCTCTGTCTGTCTTTCTGTCTGTCTGCCTCTCTGTCTGTCTCTCTGTCTGTCTGTCTGTCTGTCTGTCTGTCTGTCCATCTTTCTGTCTGCCTCTCTGTCTGTCTTTTTGTCCATCTGCCTCTCTGTCTCTGTCTGTCTCTCTGTCTCTCTTACAGCCTCTCTGTCTGTCTTTCTGTCCGTCTTTCTGTCTGCCTCTCTGTCTGTCTGTCTTTCTGTCCATCTGCCTCTCTCTCTGTCTGTCTGTCTGTCTGTCTGTCTTTCTGTCTGTCTGCCTGTGTCTGTGAGGACAGTCTTTGGACAGGGTCACGGTGAATGAAATCATGAGAATAACGCCTTCTCAGTTATCAAAAAAAAAAAAAAATCTCCAACCTTCTGGCTTCGCACCATGTGCAACACTCCTACGACTGAAGAGACTAGTCATCTCCTTAACTTAAGAATTTTGCAAAGTATTGTTATGATAACCATCGATATAAAAAACTTGGGACTGTTAATAAGCTGTTAATAAATGTTGTTAGCGTTATTTCCACTGAATTGAACGTACTTTTTATTCTAAAAACAACTTGTATAACGCTACTAACATTAGCTACCATTTTGCCAACAAATACAAATTTAGTTGAGCCCTACTATACTATATTGTCATAACATAATTAAACAGTTTGCTTTTACCCACACAGGATGTTCTGTGCAATTTCGTCATGACAGGGTTTGAAATGAAACACCTGTAAAAATGCGGGTAAAATCAGCTGTGGAGGGTAACGATGTCAAATCACTAGGCAATTTGGCAGGTTATGTTTCACAAATTATGTTCACTCAATTCGCTGGTGAAGTTTATGTAATCTGCGCAGATTTAGCGCACATACTCAACTCAGTCGATATTATGAATATTAAATATAGCCGAATTGAGCACCTGCACATTTCTGGCTTGAACAACACAACCATCACTAAGCAACCAATAAAGGCGCGCTGGTTTGTTTGATTTGAAGGGAATAGTGCAGATCCAAGAAACATCATAATGTGGGGTAAATAACCCCAGTGTAAAATGGAAAGAACCACCTCGCAACAATGAGAGGACCCTGGCCAGATATAAACACTGATTTTGCAGCAGCAATGAAAATGAGTAAATGACCACTGAAACTAATGTAACACATCAAATAAAGATTGTATTACATTGTTATGCCAGTAGGTGGCGACCAGTGACTTTTAAAATGTACTTGTACAATTTGTACCTGAACTAATACTAAAATGTACAATCTTAAAGACTAGGATGAAGTCTTTATGCACATTAACAAGGCTTTGTGACAATCATGATGCATTGTAATCCAGGATTCTGAAATGTTTTCTTATTTTAAAGACGTTTTCAAAGCGTTTCACAAACCACTGTACGTATACCTCTCTAGAGCCCCAATTGCCCCAAAAATCAATTGTTCTATCTATCGTTCTATCTGTTGTTCTCTCATTTTTATCTATCATTCCATCTATCGTTCATTCTATCTTTCTGTTGTTGTATCGATCTGCCTGTCTATCCATCTATCAATCTATAAACTTTGATACTTCAAAAGCTTTTTTTCAATTGTTTTCAAACTTTGAAATAAGGCTTTGTAGAGGTTGTGTGTTTCGAACAGGCCAGCACTACTATCTAGTTGTTGTATTACTTGTGTACCGCTTTCTCCCTCCCTCTTTCTTTCTCTCTCTTGGGCTTTCAGTCACACTAAAGCAGGCTAATTGGGGGAATGAAGGGTTAGTAGAGCTGAAATCTATTAGCATAGGTCTGGGAGAGCTGGTGAAGCACAAATGCCCAGCACACCTCCTCTCTGACGCTAGCTGCAGGAATGGCTCCTATTAGTGACTGGCTGCCGCTTTAATGTCCGCTGCTCCAAATTAGATGCCAACTGGAGTGAACAGTTTCCCCCCCCCCCTCTCTTTTTTCAACAAGCCGCCTTAGTGGAATCAAAGGCTTTTTTTCTGAGGGGAACCTGACAAAAATGTATACTTGGGAATACATATTTACCCTGTGCAAATGAGGGTACTGGAGCCATGTAGAGGCGGAGACAGGAATTAGACGACTGAGGGGGCCGTCAATCTCTCACACACACACAAACTTACAAACAAACATCTGGAAGCAGATCAGGAGAACATTAAGAGGATGTATTTCAAGGCCATGATTGTTTGTAAGGTTAAATCAATGTTTACTTTAAAGTTTTACTACCATTCTTCATACGTGTTTATATTCAGGATCAAGCACTTCCAGCTGAAAGTAAAATTATGGGTCTCTCCTCCTCTGACCGTCATAAGTCTCCGCAATATATTCGGATGTGAACAGTCCTTCCCAAATAAACGTCTCTTTGAAGAGGACAGGTCTATGTGCCACTTATATTCATTTGCGTTCAACGGTGCTCATTTCTGGGTTGGAATGTTGACGTTTTTTTCAAAGGAGGCTTGCTAGGGTGAAAGTAGGGGGTTTGGGGGTTTAGTTAGACTTCTAAGGAGACAGTGAGACTGGAGTTACAGCTTTTCATTAACCTGGAAACCACCTAGTTACATGGTTCATGGGCTGGTCTCAGCTCACTTGGAGGTAACAAAGGGTGTCAGGCGGCACTTTCGGCAGGGGGCGGCTGCTCGGGGCACCCCATCTGACTCTGATCATCATGCCGGCCGCCCTGCCGCACTCATTAGAGACAAGAAATGAGCTTGCATTGCTCTTGTTGAAGGGCTCCAGTTACGCCTCCTCACCCCACCCCAAACATGCCCTTAGCCCCTCCTACAGTCTACGCTGTTGTTCTTTTTCGAAAGGGAGAGGAAGGTTTGTATTGAAGAATAAAATGCAATACATGTTTCTTTTATTTATTTAGGACTGTATATACTGGAAAACAGATTCATTTGTAATATTGTGTAATAATTTAGATAGATGTATTAAAAAATACATGTTACATTTTATTTTTCAATATTTTTGAAAAACCTTTCATATTTAAATTTCAATATAATAGAAACATTATGAATTAACTATAAACATAATGTAAATATATTTAAACTATATTTTATTACTACATATTTATGTTTGCATTTAATATATTTTATAAATTAATTTATATTTTATTTGTTGCAAAGAATTATATTTGAATAGACATTTTAATTCTTAATTAAATTTGTACATTTACCAATATATACATAGATCAATAATAAAACAAAAATGTGTTAATTTTTCAATATTTTTGAAAAATCTTTCATATTTTAATTTCAATATAATAGTAACATTATGAATTAACTATAAACATAAATATATTTAAACTATATTTTAGTACTACATATTTGTTTGCATTTAATATATTTTTAATTCATTTATATTTTATTTGTTGCAAAGAATTATATTTGAATAGACATTTTAATTCTTAATTAAATTTGTACATTTACCAATATATACATAGATCAATAATAAAACAAAAATGTGTTAATTTTTCNATAATAAAACAAAAATGTATTACTTTTTTCCAATATTTTTGAAAAACCTTTAATATTTTAATTTCAATATAATAGTAACATTATGAATTAACTATAAACATAATACAAATATAGTTAAACTATATTTTAGTAATACTCATTAATGTTTGCATTTAATATATTTGTTGCAAAGAATTATATTTGAATAGAGACATTTTAATTATTAATTAAATGAGTACATTTACTAATATATACATAAATCAGTAATAAAAAAGTTACTTTTTTTCCTTGCATATTTTAATTTCAATATAATAGGAACATTATGAATTAACTATAAACATAATATAAATATATTTAAACTAATTTTGTACTACATATTAGATATAAACAGTTGAACAGTTATTTATACATTAAAGAATAAAGTTTAAATAATGTATTGATTTATGTCTATATAAATAGATTCAGTTTTAAATAGTTACAATTAATATGCTGTCAATATTATATTAAAATATAACAACTATATTATTAAACAGAAAAGTAAAAACCTATTTTACTGAAATAAAACACCAGCACCGAGCCAGTCACTGCGTCTGACTCTTTTTCCATCAATCCACACTCTTTTTCCATCAATCCACACTCTTATCTATGTTCCTCCACTTCTGGTGATTAAAAAATCCTGGAGTTACCTCCTCGTGGGAGTCGCTATGATGACACAACCCTCATCAGGTCCCAGCATGCTTGAAAGTGATCTTCACCATGGAGGGGGGGCTGGAAAGGGATGTTTGACGAGGACAGTGAGAGATGACGTCCTGTCCCCAGAAACGTGTGACGCTGAGAGAGGAGCTCACAAGCTTCCACCCCCGACTGGTGGCTGAACCCTGGTGCACTCTTGATGGAATCCCTCAAGCAGCCCTTAAACAGCAGGGCTCAAAGCTCAGAGGACTAAGAGCCGATCCGGCCCAGTAAAGCAGCACGTCGCTCAGCTGTGCTCCAGTGATCTCTTAATCCTACCCTTCCCTGGCTGACGGCCCTGACGACGTAAACTGAATGCAGGTATCCGACTGTGGCTGTCTGTGCTTAGGAAGCAGGCAGTCCAATCACATCAGTGGTCGGACAGTAACTACTCACAATTTTATTGAAAGAAGTCAGCAGAGCATTGGTTGTGGCATGTTTCATTATAAAGGGGAAATCTAAAGCCAGTCCAAAATGACTCAAGGCACTACTATTTGTGGTTTAGAAAGGGAATTAAAAAGCTTTTATATTAGTGGCTTACCACTGACATATTTTGGCCAAAATCTTCACCAGGGTGTACGGAGTACAATAATGACTGATATACAAATGCACAGATCACTGGAAAATATCAGGTGTAAGTCTTAATTATGGATGAGTAGGATAAATACTAGCAGTAATGATTAAGGTATTTAGTAAAGACATGATATCAAATGTTCTGGCATCACATAATACAAACCACCAAAGTCCATTCCTTAACCGTGTTCTCAAGTTCACTGAGACTAAATTACATTAAATGTGTGTTTATGTGGAATTAATGAAACTTGGCACCAAACTACTCGCACTGTGCATGAAACGAATTTTCATCAGAGAAAAGTTTACATACCTTAACGAAAGCGAAATTCGCTCTGTTCATTTGTGGGCTTAAATATGTACGGGATGTTTTTACTTTCCTGGAATGGAACTATGGAAGAGTAGGAGTGTGATAGCATGACATGAAATTAATATTACAGTATGATGGTAATATTGGAGTTCTACTGTTAGTGATAATAATTGTTATAGATTTTGTAACACTTCTGCTGCTTGGTATGTATAGTATGCCTATGTTAAACTAAATTCCTGTTTTGTTAGCATATCACGGACCCCCCACCCCCACCCCCAAAAAAACAAAACAAAGAAAACATTCAGTGGGTTCAGTGAAAGTTTGGACCCCTTTGGCTTTCATGGACAAAAAACACTGAATCATTTGACAAACTATTTACACTAATTGTAAATGGCTTGTCTTGTTGGCAAAGGCTATTTATGCTAACTCCATCCACCAATGTCTGTTTGGGCCACACAAGATTAAAAAAGACGCTCACCACTCAACGTCTGCAGTGGCGTAGGCCTTAGGGATTGAAGTAGCTTTTGATGTGATTGACCCGAGTTTGAATCCGCCTTTTGAACTCACTCTTCTTCCTTTTCCCATCACAAATCAGATCGGAAAGAAAATATTTTAAAAGTAGAAATAAAGTGCCTAACAAGTGTTTAATAATAATAATAATAATAATAATGTATTTATAGGGCAGAGTTAGGGGTAGGTGTAGGGAGGGTTTTATTGTCCCAATAAGGTGGCATCTATTTAATAATTTTAATAAATATAATAATTTACATATAAATAGCACCTAACAACTATTTGCACTTATTGCAAAGAATTACTACTTTTATATAGTGTAAATAGAATATATGGCTATTTTTACTTGGTGTAAATAGCATCTACAGCTATTTGCACTTTGTAAATAGCATCTATTGCTAAGAAAATATGCTATTTTTACTTAGTGTAAATAGCATCTAATTACTATTTACACTTAAGCCCTGGGTATACTTAGTTTTTTTCACATACGCTAGTGTACGCACAGTCGAACGCACAGCCTTGGAAAGTATATTTGACTCGTACATATACACAGGCGTTCGACGCATGCACAGTTAAGCAATCTCTCGCCACAAGTTACAACCCATGTAAACATCTTAATTTTCATGCTAGAGTTGTACAAATGAGGGTACTTTATAACCTCTTCGCATAATCGCTTGTCTATGTAGACCTCTATTGTCGCTGTAGCTTGCATGCGTTCTGTTTATGCAGTTTTTCTTTGACTACCTTGTGATTTGATGACCCCAGGGCACGGGTGCCACCTTATGGATAAACTAATTACGGCAACAACAAAAAAGTGCGACCTGCACGTTACAAAAATCCGGCGGTGCGCGTACTCTTCTGATGATGAAATTCGCGGCACGCGCACTGTACGCTGACCCTCGCATACACGTAAAAAGTGAAGTATACTTTGGGCTTTAGTGTAAATAGCATCTATAGCCACTGCCTTTTACAAAATGTAAATGGGGCTTTCCTGTAGCTCAGTGGTTAGAGCATGGCACTAGCAATGCCAAGGTCATGGGTTCGATCCCAGGGATTGCACATCCTCAGATACAAATGTATAGTATAATGCAATGTAAGTCGCTTTGGATAAAAGCGTCTGCCAAATGCATAAATGTAAATGTAAATGTAAATGTACAAAATATCTTTGTGTTTCACAGAAGAAAGAAAGTCATACAGGTTTAATTTTGGTGTGAACTAACCCTTTAAAGGAGGGTCCAGAGTCAAATAGAGACCAAAGATCTTTTTTTCTTTTTCTTTTTGCACAGGCAAGCTCCACTTGCATTTCCTTCAGAAAATGTTTGACATCAGACTCTAGAATTGAACATCTAATGTACTTACAGAACAAGTACCGGGAGTGTGACCTCCCGCTGATGTGACTGCCATTGCACATTATGACCTGGTATTAAACAGGTCTGCTTGAAGGAGTTGTCACAAACACCCGAAATGCGTTATGTTACAAACATACTAAATAAAGCAAAAATGCCCCAGTGTGCTGAAATGACCCGTTTTAGAGAAGCAGTAAAGTGCCTGATGAAAACTCATTTGTCTCCTGTGTCTGTCAGACGCCTCACAGCATCTGTGACCCACTCCTTTAGAGTTTTCTTTTGCAGTGGCTGCGTTCCAGGCAGGGGGCGAGGGGTGCAAATGTAGAGTTGTAATTCAGAGACTCAGGTTTCTGTTGCTGAAGATCTAGTGAGTGCAGTATTGATGACGCGCTCTGCACTGTCCTGACCGTCTGTGTAATACCTGCCAGTCTCCTGCTGTCTATGGAGTCTCCACTGTCCTCAGCCAGCCACTTCCTTACTTCAAAGCAATCATAACGAAACTGGACTGAGAAAGATTATACAGTCTCCCAATGTGATATTTCCAGTTCAGAAATAATTGTTTGGATGATCAATTATTGCACTCAATGGGTCTGATTAGTTGTTCAGCTACTGACTGGCCAATTAACGTTTTTTTTTTTGCTAACACTTTAAAAATGTTAACATCACGTTAATGTTATATTAACATTAGATAATGCAACTAACATGAACTAAAAATGAACAGTACTTTTAGACAATTTCAAGGTGTATAAATCAATTAAAACATGAATTAACAATGACTAGTAGTAGCCTGTAGTTATAAATTAAAGAGTTCACCCAAAATTGAAAAAAATTCTTATTTCATCATCCTCATGTCGTTCCAAACCTGTATGACTTTCTTTCCTCTTTAAAACAAAAAATAATACTTTAGAAAAAAACGATAAAACAGAAAAGGTGATTTTCTGCCTGGTCATTAGCCGTTAAATTTGCTTCAACCCTAAAACACAACACATGAAATATCAATAGAGAACAAAATTGGGCCGTATTTTTATGGTCTTAGAGAGAAAATATTTGTTACCATTGACATACATTGTATGAAAACACTGAGACATTTCTCAAAATATTCCACAGAAAGTCATACAAGTTTGCAATGACATGGAGGTGAATAAATGATGACTGAAGTTTCATTTTTTGGGGGTGAACTATCCCTTCAAAACAAACTACTAAATTGCAGAATTTGCAGATTTTTTTATTCTGATATCTAATATATAAACTAATGTTAGTGGAAAAATATAATTTATATTTTTTGTATTGGTGCTTTTTTTTTGTTGTTGTTGCATACTATGCTTTTACAGTAAATGCATGTCAAGCTATAAATAGTGCAACTTTTATAAACACATTCTGATCCATTCTGTTGCACTTCATCTATTTGATGTTGATTTAGATAATGTGTTTTATGGAAAAGCCTCTTAAGAAAGGTGTCTAGTTGGGACAGTTAGACCCGAAACCTGCATCTTTAAACAGAGCTTCCTTAAAGGGTTTGTTCACCCAAAAATTAAAATTGTCATTAATTACTCACCCTTATGTCATTCCAAACCCGTAAGACTAAGCCTAAATTCAATATGTTCATCATATAAAGCGATCAAGTCTCTTCAGAAAATTTTGACTAAACCACTCAATTCATATGGATTAGATTTACGATCTCTTTATGAACTTTTTGAAGCGTGAAAGTGTCAGTCACGTAGCTGTCAATGGAGGGACAGAAAGCTCTCAGATTTCATCAAAAAGATCTTCATTTGTGTTCCAAAGATGAACGAAAGTCTTGCGGGTTTGGAACGACATGACGGTGAGTAGTTAATGACAGAATTTTCATTTTTGGGTGGACTAACCCTTTGAAACCAATCAGCCAACTAGTTGTGCTGGCAACCAACTAATTAGTTGTTTTTTGTCGCTTTTCATTTCCCTGATCAATGCGTATTTGTGCTTGGAATGTCTTAAAATGTTGTCTCACTTTGTTCACAAGAGGTCAGCCAGAGTTTGGAAACCTGAGGCACAAATCAGACTCTGAGAGGGGAGCATTTTGTGGGATGTCTAACTGGTCATCTTGAGGACGTCAATCCCCACCCCCCGCCCCCTTCTTGGGCCCCAGTCACAGTGGGTCCAGTTGGCCTGTGGTGCCACTGAAACCCAAGCTGTCCTAACCCAGACCGAGACCTGGAAACATGTGGTGTCACAAGCGCCATGACTTTATCACTTCCCCTTTGCCCCATCTTCCATCTTCTCTTCTGCTTTATCTCCTTCCCTCCAAAGGCTCAGCTTTATAGGCCACCTCCAGCCACGGGCCCAGCAGTATTAGCCTGAAAAGCCAAAAGAACAGAGGAAAGTAGCTACGTATGTCTACCATGAATTTAAGAGAGAAATGTTCCTGTGGTTTTCCAAAAGCATTGCATTTCATTGGTTTTACATTTATATTCACTCCGCTGCTCGAGGATATGGTGTTTTGCTTGCGTACAATCCGATTAATGTAGTCCCACAGCGTTGTTTGATATTCATGTGTAGCATGATCACAGACGGTCGATTGGTCCTTGCTATTTGATTGGATGTCGGCATCTGCCATATTGGAGCATTTAGGTTAGAGAGGTTTAACCTCACGTACCATTGCAATGGACGTCTGCCATCTTTATGATCCTGCTCATTAAAATTAACTGTCTGGCTGTAAAAAATAGATTTCCTTTTAATGCTGCCTTCTGGATTCTCTTATGCACCACTGATTGTGTGTAAAAGAAACCTTGCTCACGTGCTTGTTTCGCTTTTTCTAATTTTACTATCATTTCAGCTCTTGATGAAAGTGTTGTTGGTTCAGAGGCAGCAAATGGAAAACATATTAACATGGCTAAGAATTAAAGACTGAATAATTGAAAGCAATAAATACCATGACCAAAAAATAATTCAGTTTATAAAGTTATTAGCTAAAGTGATATTTGTTCCACTACTATTCTTATAGTTTAAAACAGTTCATTGATTCAGTGATTGAAGCAAATATATTGCCAAAAATTAGCAATTACATGTAAAATCATTTCATGGCTAATTTTTTGCCTTGCATATGCCACACAATATTTGGTTATCATTGTACCAGACTGGAAACATAGACGGCCAATATCAAATGCCAACCATTTAAACATTTTCCTGCCACAACTACAGTCACACAGTTTCAGTTGTAAAAAGCAAAAGGAAGCCCTGCAGAAAGTTATAAATGGCACATTTGCAGGATGGTTTTTCGCTCATGGAACCTTGTTTATCATGGGGTTGATATTCTAGTCATAAATGAAATAATGCAGTTCCCATTCCATGCTTCATTCTTTGGGGGAATACCCCTATATTTAACAAGGCAAATTTAAGAGACCTTTTTAAAAGTTTGGCCTGGCCCTTTAAAGGCAAACCCATCAGTCTCAAGCCTTTTGATCAACCCAGTAACCTCCCACCCTTCCCACAGGGCTTTTTTTAACACCATCATTATTAGGCCTCAACCCATCAAGCTTGTCTTCCAGCGGGGCACAGCCCCCCCTGTCGGACCCGGTGCTGGCCCATTACATACAGGGTCTGTGAGGGAACAAGGCCCTAGCGCTCAGCCTGGACCTGAAACACTTCGCTCCTCTCTATAAAAATACAAAGAGGAGGTGTTCTCCTGCTCTTTATTCTCATTTACCTTCCTGTCAGAGCGTTCAGAGTTCACATTTTACAGGGAGTTTGGGGTCAGGTGGAGATGGTAGGGTTATTTACCCCATGGTGCTCATTTCACCCGTAGAAGCTCCATGTTGGCCTTACCTTCACCCTCACCTGGCTATCCAAGATGGAGCTCTGGTCCTATAAAAACAGAGTACAGAAGGTCATTGGAGGTTTTTGATGAACTCACAGATATCATCACCTCTAAGTATATCTTTCCTTTCTGGGTTTTCTTTGAAAGGGATTCTGAGAGCTGGATCTCTTAATAAAACCCTTGGGCTTTTCACAGTTCCTCTGTTTGTTGACTTTACAACCGGGAGCTTGGCTCCAAGGCCGACTGAATCAGCCCTTGACTCTTCTTCACGAGTCTGTGAACTCTTTCGATATATGTCTCCAAATATGTCTCAATGTGCTCTCCTGATTTTCTGGGTTGTGGACTCATGCAAAGACTGGAAAGGTTCACCTTATCTACAGCTTCTTTTTCATTCTTAACTTCTTTCAGAACTCTGGTGACTCTTTTTGAGAGTCCAGAGGCATCTTGTGCTGCCAAATCTTCCCCATTATCTTCCACTCCCCAGGCCGTGACGTTTGGTCCAAGGCTTTTATGGCAGGGTAGGCAAGGGGCATGAGGAAATGAGGTGACCCCAAGGTCAACAGCGGAGTCAGGCAGCTGAAAGCCGACCGTGGCCCTGCCACCTCTGGGCTAGCGTGGGTTGGGCCATCCCAGTGTACTGCAGAAATTGAAACTCTGGCATTGGTGGGACAAGGCCGTCTTCGTTCCTTGACCTTGCTTTCATGTGCCTTTAATTAAGACTGATTTAAATTTGTTTACAAGCTCTACTGATCTTAAATCTTTTGGTTCGGTGCCCCATCCTTTTGCATGCCCCCATCCCTGCATTCCCCCTCACTTGACTGCCTGCTGTTTCAGAGACCCTCTTTTCTTCTTTCTCTTTAATATGGTGTTGGACGTTCATTTATGATGCTTTTTTAACTGGTTCTTAGGCACGAGTTACAAGCTATTTGGGAATCTACAAAATTGGATGCTGGGGACACCCCTCTAAGATGTTAATCTGTTGCCGATATGAAAGGCTGCTCACCTCGGTAAACCCCCTCATCCGATGGAACCAGGGCACTTTTATGGTCCCATCAGGCACCCGCCTGGATGACTTACTGCTGACCTCTTGACCTGGCAGTCAAAGCCATATGAGGAGAATCTTTCTCATTCTGTGTCTTCCACTCTGAGTTTGGTCTGGGTTCATCTATTTACACTTGGAGGGCAAAGGTTGGTTTATTTATCGTCTCTGTGTGCCCAAAAAGATACCCAGCCTGAACCACTGTAAATTGTCCTGGCATGTCGGCCTATAAACAAATAAAAGCATGTGGTGTCAAAGTACCAAAGGTCCTACAGTTGCTTTGTCCATTTATTCACGCTAAAACATCTATATTGCATGAACCATGGGNGGGGGGGGGGGGGGGGGGGAGCTGTAAATCCTTTTTCCCCAAACTTGCGCTCAGCGCTGGTACCACGTTAAACATTTACACGGTTCAGTATGCCCTTTATTAGGGAGTTACTAGCATGCTTGTTGCTACAAAAACATCTCTTGACCATTTGTATCGTATAAAAAATTTACACGGAACTGCAGAACTGTTACCAGCAGGTTACTAGCATGTTAGCGACAAAGTTAGCACCTACAAGGTCTATGGCAATAGAAGAAGCAAAGCTAATTGGTAAGGATGGGTTAAGTAAATGTTTGACTTCTCCGCTGTGCTAAAGGGACCGAGAAAGTCAGTGCCGCCTCGGAAGGAACAGACGGTGAAAGCAGGAGAAAGGAGCGGTTTGAATTTTGACAGACGTCTGTGTCGACACTTGCGCAGATTAGCCAGTGTCCCACATTTCTTGCACACAGATAATTGATAGCATATGGTGGTCATGCTTTCTGATCTCTGTCATCTAAGTGGAGGAATGTTGAACATAATGTATATGTGGTAGTGATGTTGTCCAGAATTTATGAATTGTTAATCATTGTTTTCCTTGTGGACTATTATTTTGGACAATCTAAAAATGTGATGTGCAGCCATTACAATCATGAATATATTTTCTTTAGAGAGAGAATATGGTAAAATGATGTTATGACAAATAAGTTAAAAGACTGATATAATAAAATGATGTCTATATGTATTGTTTTTATTTATTTGAAAGGTTCCTTTCATATGATGTGTTTCATATGATTTTTATGCTCTAAGTATATAATATATCTAATATATATATATATAAAGTTAGTTTAATATTTCTGAATAAAGGTTTGTAAATTCATTTATGTGAATCTTGTCTTGTGGTGACCAGTTGACATTTAATCTTTCAGGTTTCAAATCCAAAGAGGGAAGGGTGACCCAAATAGCTATAAAGGCCTTGGAGACTGTTTCAGAACTATATTTCGCAGTGAGGGGTAAGTTATAAATGCCTGTCTGTCTGTCAATCCGTTTATCTTTCTGTATTGTATTGTCATCCCATTCAAATTTCTCTCGCTCTCTGATGTCAACAATTTCATGCATAATTCCAATATATACTGTATATACTATTCTACCAGCAGTACCATGCACCAGTCCTGCCTCATTTAGTGTTCAAAGTGAAATAAAACTGACTAAAAGATAATAATTTTTTTAGGAACTTTGTGCTTTATATAATGTAAGAAAGGATAGTCTGGAAATGCATCTTTTACTTGAACTTGAACTTGAACTTTTAAAATGTTAAGTTTATGCTTATTACAGTTTTTGTGACACATGACACTTCTGGTTTGTAATGTTTTCTTTTCAGTACTTGTCATCTACTGTTTTCAGCATGTATTTAATGTAAACTATGCACACATTCCTGTTATATGCATCGTAACAACATACGCCAGGTCACAGGGAATGTTTTGAGCTTTGTAAAAGTAGTAAACCTGGTGTACGAAACTCTCAAAACTTTAAACCCACCTGTCCTGGAATACGCAGAATGTCAATCTCGGACAAGCGAGTGAAGTCATAGGTTTATATTATGCGTTGGCAGTGGCGTACTCCACATGTGTTGTGTTAACTGCCTCTGTTCATAGGATATCACACATATGACGTAGTGCGCTTGAGGCAGAGATTTATCTTTTTCTGTCTCTCTCCTCCTTTTTTCTTTCTACTCCATCAAATTTGCTCTCCTTTCAGTTTTTCCTCCCCTCCCTCCACCACACAACATGAGGCACGTGTCAGAACCTAGACAGTGTGCAGACTTGAAAGAAAGCTGTGTTTATGGCAAGATGACAGCTTTACAGTGGATCTAAAGCTGATCCGCAGCAAGGTGTGAGAATATATGCGCGCGTGCGGTCCTAGGTGACGGTGACACAGCGGTTCTGGTTGACTGTGTGAGATCCTACACCAGCTTTCCCTCTCGGCGGAGCTGTCATCGGCTGCATCCCGCAGGCCTCCCCTGCAGATTATGGCTCTTCTTTCTTCTAAACCAATTATCACCCTCCGTCTGTTTGTGCTGTGGCTGGAATCACCACACAGTAGCCGGTAGCATGATCAGCCCCAGGCTGAACCACTTAGTTTTAATTTACACAAATGGTGGTGGGAGTTACTGTTGTGAAATTATTATTGAAAATAAACATGCTCTTGCTGTATGGGCCAGCATTGCACTTTCACTCTCAGTCCGTATTTTGCTTTGGTGTTCCCCTCTGTGCGGTAGAAACCCGAGCCCTTCGGCTTCCACACACCAATTAGTTCAGAGCTGGAGATCCGTCTGTGAATTGGCTCGGAGTCTATTTGAAATGTTATGAACGTTCACTTTCGTCATAATGTAGCATGTGTGAATCATCATAGAAAGAAAGTACTAATAGATGTAGATCACATATATAAATAGCTTGATTGTGCATAACTATTTCACAGTATGTGTGTCTTGGTCTGCGATTTATATAACTTTTTTTAGCAGCAGGTAAGTTTACACTATCGTTCAAAAGTTTGGGTTCTGTAAGATTTTTGAAAAATGTCTCATTCTCACCAAGGCTGCATTTTTTAAATAAATTATACAGTAAAAACAGTAATATTGTGAAATATTATTACAATTTAAAAGGACTCTCAATTTCAATGTATTATAAAATGTAATTTATTCCTGTGAAGGCAAAGCTGAATTTTCAGCATCATTACTTCAGTCTTCAGTGTCACATGATCCATCAGAAATCATTCTAATATGCTGATTTGGTGCTTCACATTTCTTATCATAATTGTTAAAAAAATAAATTGTGGAAACCATGATACATGCACGATATATCGGCCACAATATCGGTATCGGCCGATATATGTTCATTTTTAATGTTATCGTTATCAGCCCGATAAGAAACTTTGGCAGATATAATAAAGACGATACATAATGGATTATTTCATTCAGCTGAGGCACTTCAGATATGCACCGTTTACCATGATGGTTTTGAATTGCTTGAAATATGATTGGAATCGCTTCAAAAAGGAAAATACAGTTAAGAGCAACATGTACAGGGCAAGTTCGTCATACAGGCTACATACAATTGTAATGAAAACATTATAATTGTGTGCTTTTAATGGTGAGACTTTTGTTTTTGTAATCAGGCTCTCAAAAAATATATACAATTTTAGATTTATCAGCCAATATATCGGTTATCGGCTTTCAAATATAAAGAATTATCAGTATCGGCCAAAGTTTTCATATCGGTGCATCCCTATATAAAAGGCTAATATTCCTTTACATTACAGACATTTTCTTGTAATGTAAAGAAAAAATGTTATGATTCATACAGACCCATATTTATCTTTTAAGGTTTTAAGTTGCATACTCTGAAATGATCCACATTCACTAGACAAAACCTACAGGCAGATTTGATGTCCATTTTTTATTGATACTTTTGTGTATCAGACTCAGTGATAAACCCCTGTAAGACCTGATAGAAACCAATATAATCATGACATATTTGCCCCCATTTTAAATGGTTATACAAATGATTACGTCAGTACTTTTATTTCTCCTATAAGTCAAATTCAAATGATCAGATCAGTTTCCAAGCTACTTTTTCTGCCATAATTACTGGAAGCAATTAGCTGATGAATTGGTGTCCTTTTACTCCGTCTGTCATGTTTGATTTCAAGAAAAAGCTCAAGAAACGTCCCTGCTTCTCATCTCCTCACTCCTTGATTTACGAGCCTGGAGCTGTTGTGCCTTCCCGAACCAATGTCAAGGTTAAAGGCTCACGAGGCAAATGACAATGTTTGCAGATCAAGCATTCGGGTTGTTGACAAGGGACAGAATGGGAAGAGCTCAAAGTCACCCGGGCCACCGTATCCTCGGCAGTATAAGACTGCAACTGTGCGCGTTCTTACAGTTGATAAAGACCGAAATGTAAATATTCCATATACATTTCCTCGTCAACCCTGTGATTCATTGACGGTCGGTCCTATAACAGGGATGAAACATTCCAATTTGGTTAATGTATCATTTCCTTCCTCTCCTTTTGTTAGGTTGAAGGATGTGGCTATGAGTTGAATGGAAGAAATGGGGTTTGATGCAAATAAAAGACAAATCACACCTATACAAACTCCAGCAGCTGGACCCACACATACCTAAATGAGTGAGCATTTGCTTATGAGGGCCAACTGCGTGCTTACATTTAGAGTCAAATTGGTATTCAGGTATAGTCAAACCAGGCGTAGTCAAATGGGGTCTTAAGTGCGTGTGTAACAAATTGAAGCTTTATCTCACCACCTGATGTTTCTTAGACTGACCACACCCGGGAGACACGCGGCCGGCGTTTGCATGCGCCACAAGGTGGGGGGGCTTCCGTTTCAAAAGCCCTGCCCGTCGGCCCCACTCTGCCAGACACTTTCATTCGACACAATGCCTCTCTGTTGCCGTTTCACCCGACAAGTGAGGCTTGTGACATCTGACACATCGTGATGCTGATGAAATCGAGATTGTTTGTCATCCGAAGAGATGTGTTGTAGTAATTAGCCGTGGGTCAGAGGTTTTGGAGTGGCGGTCACGGCGTGGGCAAATTCGCTCGCACTAATCGCCTCATCTCTGTTCGCAGAAACGATAATATTTACACCCCAACGGAATCAGCCGAGGACATCTCTGTTGACTGCTGGGGCATGTTTTCACAATACAGCGACAGGAGTTCACATGCAGCTGTCACGCTACTCTGTCCACCCTGTCCACACACGTGTGTTCAATATCAATACATGCTAGAACTGATACTGAGAAATCTGTTTCATTCTCACCACCCCCTCTCGGGATGTATCAACCCTCTTATGCACACAGATGGATGTTGCATGATCTAAAGCAATAGTTATTAGTAAGGCTCTTAATGTTCACCCAAAAAAGAGAAATTTTATAATTTACTCACCCTATAATGTTGTTCTAAACCTGTGAGACTTTCTTTTGTGGAAGATAAAAGAACTCTCCTCGCCAAGCTTATCAAGAGCAAAAAACAATAAATTGACTTTTGGCACTTTTTGTAATGCCCATTTATTTATTTATTTTTGTGTTTATCAGGCATGTAATGACATTATTTTATTTATTTTTTTCAAAAAAATGCTTTACAATTAATTAATCCATACTAATAATAAATGACCATTTTTACATAATTTATTCATCTACATTACTGTTCAAAAGTTTGGAATCAGTAAGATTTGTTTTTGAAAGAAGTCTTTTATGCTCACCAAGGCATTTATTTATTCATTTATGTGAGCAATAATACAGTAAAAACATTAATATTGTAAACAATATTACTACAATATAAAATAAAGGTATTCTGTTTTTAAATATATTTGGAATATTTTAAATATTTACGCTCAAAAGAACAGGATTTATTTGAAATGAAAATCTTTTGTTACATTGTAAATGTCTTTACTGACACATTTGATCAATTTAATGCATCTTTGCTGAATAAAAGTAATAATTTCTTTTTTTTTTAAATCAAACAAAATAAAACAACTTTGACCCCAAACATTTGAAAGGTTGTGTAGATTAATTTATAAATATTGTTCATGAAATGGTAAAAATTAATTTGTATATGTAGAAATTAACAATAACCTAGATTAATACATCTTGTGAAAGTATAGTTTATGATTTCTGATGCATTGTTGTTAATGTTAACAAACTAAACTGTATCGTGGCTTAAGTGTTTCCAAAATATTGATATTGATAGCAGCTTAACTGTGATTAGTTTGAATAATAAGCGTATCATGTTATTAATTCATGCAATTCATTTTTGACAGCCCTAAACATACTTATGTAACTTATTTAATCCTTTTTCTTAAATGTTTCCAGATAAACCAAGTTCTAAACAAAATTTTAGAACTTGGTTTTAATTTTAGTTCTTAATTGGTCATTATGTGGACTTCAAAGCATAAAAGTCTTTAATAAAGTTTTGCTAACACAGCTCTAAAAAAAAAAAAAAGAGGCCAAATTACCTAATGATTTCAAGCATTAACATTAACAATCCTACTAACCTATTGTATCACCACACAATAAATCCAATGACTGACCTTTTCTTTTTGATATATACTACAGTACTGAAACTACACGCACAATTCTAGGTAAATGTTAGCTCTTTACCATACTGCAGAGTTTTTGTATGAGAGAATGAGAAGGGAAAAGAAAAGCTCAGGTGTTTCGCTTGCTTGGGCTTGTCCTCACTTTCAGATTGACAGAAAGCAAAACAGAGTCAGGTTTCAGCTTCAGAAAAAGTACATGTGCTCTCCAAACAATGTGTGCTTCTCAAAGTGCACATGTCTGCGTTTAGGGGTGGTGGGAACGTGCTGAAGCATTGATCAGACTGGAATCTCAAAATGCGGACACTTATTTTGGATGTCAATGTCTATCACATACTATATGATATTTAAAATCAAAGAAAATATTGGACAGTCACAAATAAAAACTTGCTTTTTGTTCTCTTAAAGGGTTGCTTCACCCAAAAATGAAAATTCTGTCATCATTTACTCACCCTTATGTGTTGTTCCAAACCTGTACGAGTTTCTATCTTCTGTTGAACTAAAAAGAAGATATTTTGAAGAATGTTGGTAACCAGACAGTTGACGGTAGCCATTGACTAACATTCTTCAAAATATCTTCTTTTGTGTTCAACAGAAGATAGAAACTCTTACAGGTTTGGAACAAAATAAGGGTGAGTAAATGATGACAGAATTTTCATTTTTTGTTGAACTATCCCTTTAAGAACATGAAATGACTTAAGTTACAGCATGGTAGGCCAACACATTTGGATCGTCTAAAGTATGATATTCAATTTGTGCCGTTACAATGGTGAACCTACATCATGACAGTTATGCAAGTAGCCTTGATATAAGTTATAGAGATATCTAAATTAATTCAAATTTATTTCAGCTTTCTAAGGGTACGTTTACACGACAGTGATGTACAGAAAACGGAAATGTTTTCGTTTTGCATTTTTTGCGAACAGACAGCACGATTGTCAAAACAATCCTCATTTACAGATCCATGAATACAACTAAAAACGCTGGAATATGTATGTCAGGCCAGAAGTTGGCCATATCACTTTATAAAAAAAAATGACGAATTCGCGTTTTTTGTAGTTTGCACGGAGATGATAACTGTATGAAGAACTTGCATTTTTAAACCCATTTTCAAAAGGCCCCTTAAATGCTGTTGTCATGTAAATGAACAACCAAAATGCATAAAAAGTTTTACGTTTTAATTTGAAAACAGTGTCATGTAAACGGCCCCTAAGTACATTCAAATAAGAAGAGATATTAGTGATAATGCTGTTGAAAGGAAAAGACTGTTTATGTGTTCATTTGCTTATCATACAGATACCTGTCGAGGGTTACGTCTGTTTGCAGTTCTAACTCTAAAAGTTGATAAGTATGCCTTTAAGCGTTTTTTTCTTTGAAGCATTACCGTGACAGTTACACTTTCTTATGAACTCATTATTAATTATATAGTACAAGCTAAAGAATGGCACCCATTTTGACACAAATGCCGGAAGATGATTTGACTGTCTCAAGCTTTTTAGACATTTGAAACCTAAAAATGTAGTTTCTTTGGTTGAGGGCTTTTGTTTTTCATTTATAAGTGCTTGTTTGTGTGTTTAGACCAGTTTAACCTGTTCTGGTTTAGAAACAGTACCCTGGAAACAGTAGTGCATTACAACCGAAGCTGAGCTCAGTGCATGATAATGGGGGTGGATTTCCATAGAATTGGCACATCATAGTAGGATTCATCATTCCAATGTGTGGCACCATGGGTCAGGATGTGAAATTCAGTATGAGTCACATCTCTGTAACAGACTTGGGCAACTTTGGGACCATACCATGATGGTACTTGTACAAACTCTGGGTTACGGGATTGAGATTACAAAACCAAATCAATCAGATCAAGCTTTGTTGGTATCATGACCCTGATCATCAGCTTTCTCTGTCAACTCAGGCTTTAATCCTGAGTTCATGGAGCGTGTGCACATGAAAGTATGACATCAGTAGCGATCAGCCAATCGCATGCCTTGAAACATAGAGAAACTGCGATTCACTTCTCACTAGAGAGTCAGCGCGATTTAATTCTCCTGCTGTAGATTAAGAGATTGAAGTATGTGAATTATATAAATATATTTACAGTTGCAAGAAGAAAAAACTTGCACAAGTTACTGTGTCGATGAGCACCACAAAAAGCCGAGCCACTTTTATTGTGCCTAAAACCCAGGGTTGGTGCAAACTAAACTGAAACATGCCTGGTTAACCACCCAAACCGACTTCATGGTATAGGCCCCTGGTCCTAATTACTTAAGCCAGCTTAAAGGGTTAGTTCTCCCAAAAATGAAAATTCTGTCAATAATTACTCGCACTCATGTCGATCCGCACCCGTAAAGGCCTTTGCACACTGAGTCCGAAATTTTCGCATGCGTTTTTTCGTATTCGCAATCCTAAAAATTCGTCACGCACAGAGACCTTGCACACTGAGTCCGATGCGTATTAATGAATGTGTTGCGAAAAAAATTGCAAAACAATACAAAATGAAGTCTTCAAGCAGTGAGCACGATTAGTTGTCTCCTCTCTTCGTAAAAAGAGAAAAAGAAAGAGGAAATATTGGGTCCATTCACAGCCGCGGGAAGTGGGGGTGCTGGGGGTGCTGCAGCACCCCCTAGTGACGAGAGGGAGATTTAAAAAAAAAATGTAGGCCTATTAAAATATTTTGCACAATTTATAAATTCCTTATGAATATTTTAGAAAATGATTTTGACACACGTAGGCTATTACGTATATTTTGGATTTTAATTTCATATTTTGAGGCCTAATCAACACAGGTTCGGAAGTTACGTTGTCAACGTCAGGCAGGCAGGTTTGGTCGCCGAGTAAAGAGGTTTCCCGCTCGTTCCATGCAGAATACATCCATCTTTGGCAGCAGCTGACTAGTAAATTTACATAGTTTAATGACAGAAACGAGGAGAAAATATGTCACAGAAACGGATTTTGGATTTTTTTGGAAAACCACCAGCGAAGAAATCTAATACCGCAACCATGACATGGTTGTGGAGAACTGTTAAATAACGTTTAAAATAGTCGGAGATTATTTCCTTGTGGTTTGTGTAAAAAGGTTGGAGATGGAGACAGAAAGCTTTATACTGTGCGTGTGTTCTTTGCGTAATGGATGTGGAGAACTGTTCAATAAACAAATTGCTTAAATAGTCAGAGATTATTTCCTTGTGGTGTGCGTAAAAAGATTTTGGAGTTAATAGAGTTGCGTGTGACATAAACGTGCAGTGACTCAAGCCAGCTGACCAAATCGATTGCATTGTTTTAGCGTTATTGTGAAGTTTGATTAATATTATATTTTGTTGTAATATTATTTGTTGTATCTAAATAAGTTGCATGTATGTATAGGCTATCTGAAATTGTAATGAAAGTAATTATTTCGTTTTCTTTCGATTATTAAACTATTATTTCTGATTCTGCTTCTGCTTCAGATTAATAGCGCATTGCGCATATCTGAGAACTGATGTCTGTGTGTTTCAGACCCTGGCTGGCTGTGCACTGAAGTGTATATGACAATAAAGTAGTAAATCTCAATGTATTTATTTTTAAAATGTATTTTAAAAAAATTTATTTTTTTTGTCAAAAATAAATAAATAATTCACAGCACCCCCTGTTCAAAATTACTTCCCGCGGCCCTGGGTCCATTCAATCCCGAGATTGCATAGAGAGAAAGGAGAATTCACCTCAAGGAGCTGCGGGATTATCCGAGCGTTTCAAAGATTACTTCAGGATGTCAGTGGCTCTGTTTGATGCTTTACTACTGGCACAATCTGTCTTTATATTCTGTATCTTTGTATTCCGCACGTTGTTTGTCATACAGTGCTGCTGTTTTGTGCTGTAGACGACGTGGATCAACTTGTCAGATGGCATTCTGGATTTTTGCGTTCGCGTACGGTGGCTCTGAATTGTCAAAACATCTCTCAAAATGCGTGCCACGGATGCGAAAAACGCAGAAAATCGAACCTGATCCGAATATTTTTTTGACGGACTAAAGTTTCGGAGGCAGTGTGCAAATGCGATTGACATAACGTGAGGTCGAATTTATTTTTTAACGTGCGAAAGTTTCGCATGCGAATTTCGGACTCAGTGTGCAAAGGCCTTAAGACTTTCGTTCAGCTTCGGAACACAAATTAAGATATTTTTGAATAAATCAGATGGCTCAGCAAGACAATTACCACTTTCAATGGCCAGAAAGGTATTAAAGACATATTTAAAACAGTTCATGTGACTACAGTGGTTCAACCTTAATGTTATGAAGCAACGAGAATACTTTTTTGTGCGGCAAAAAACAAAAGAACAACTTTATTCAACAATATCTAGTGATGGGCGATTTCAAAACACTGCTTCATGAAGCTTCGAAGCTTTTCGAATCTTTTGTGTCAAATCAGTGGTTCAGAGCGTGTATCAAACTGCCAAAGTCACGCCCCCCAGTGGTGAACTATTTCAATTTTGAAACACTTATGACATAACGAAGCCTTGTTTACTTATTCAGTTTACTAGGGGAAAATAATTATTATGATTATTATTATTAAAATATTTGACCTACAATTAAACCCTGTGAGCATTATCTGTCCCACTGTCTTAATTACGCTTCAATATTTCTCAATTAATTAATGCAGTTAATATTTTTCATGACTTGTGAAATTTTCACAGTCTGCTTGATCAGCCTTTTATGCCAACAGTGATAGTGAAAGCAGGTGCTTAATTTTCAGAAAATGTATCATCTACCACAGGTCATATAGCATTTTGTTTAGCTTTTTTATTTTCTGTTCTTTTTATGACCATTTTTTTGCTGACTTGTCACCAAAATGTCTGTGTAGTTTGTTTCTTTGTTTTGTTTGGTTTATTTTATTTCCTTGGGTAACCATGTAGTTACGCATGATGAATGCGTCAACACAACAATATTTGTAAAAATTGAGAAAATGAAATGAGATTATTTACTTTTCAGGGTCTTCCTGGGTATCATAATTTCAAGTAATTTTTGTAGTAGTGCTAAAATCAAGTGGTATTATTAGCAGTACATATTGGCGGCCATACAGCCGAACTTTATGATTACCACTCTAAACTTTCATTCTATACTGAATCCAATTTTAGTCTAAGCTAAAATGCAAGCTATTTTTTGTTTCTTTACTGCATACATAATTGGCCAAATAGACTTTTAAATGTTGCTTGTCCACAAATATTTATTTATTTATCATGTGTCTCAAACTCCAATGAGTGACGTCTTTTCCTCAACAGAGTGTACGGCTTCTACAAGGGAATCCTTCCCCCAATTTTGGCCGAGACCCCAAAGAGAGCAGTGAAGGTAACAGGAACCACATTTAACTCCAAGCTTAAACTCATCACTTAAACCATACATGCTCTGATCTTTGCAACCTGGCCTTCCGAGTGTAAACATACACACAGACCACATACGTATGTCCTCAACGTACCGGCTCTAGCCAGGAGGATCAAAAACTCTCATCCCCTCTCTATGTTTGTATTCATGCCACATGTGTTTGCTGTTGAGAACTCCCAATATTGACCTACATGGCCAGATATTGCTACCGGCCTCACTTTAGTATCATGTATAAACAGTACATATATACACTCTTGAGTTTAGATGAGCGAGCACTTACTGTGGCTTTAGGCCGTTGGTTATGGGTGTCTGAAAGGAGGGAGAGCACATTAATGTCTCACTTTTCTAATCTAAAAAAACATCTGGAAGGGGTTTTATTCCATTATTGGAAAGTGCTGGATTGGTAGACTCAACAAGCTTTAACAGTTTACCATGAAGTATTTGTTCACCTGAAAAATTCACATGAAAATGTGAATGTCATCATTTAATCATTCTCATATCATGTAGCCATTTGACTTTCTTATCTATGAAACACAAAAACAGATATTTTGAATAATATACTGGTCACTTTTTCCATGCAATTACAATGAATAGGGACAAGAGCTTTTAAGCTTCAAAAATGACACAAAAGCATCATAAAAGTAGTCCATACAATTCATCTGGCATAATCCAAGTCTTCTGAGGCCATACTATAGCTTTGTGTTGAACAGACCAAAATGCAAGCTGTTTTTCACTGAAAATCTTTTCTCTTCAATGTAACTACTAGAGCCGGATCATTGACTCGACTTGTGAACGAATCGTTCAGAGTGAACTAGATCAACCTATTCAGGGAAAAGATCTGACTCAAAAGAAACGTTTGTTCACAAATCAGACATTGCTACTGCTCTTTTAACTCATTAACTTGCCAACACTGTCAGAAAAAAAATTTGCAAAAATTGTACCTTTGGGGATACAACAGCTTGTCAATTGGACAGTGTCCTCAAACTGACATCTTTGTGCCTTATTTACCCCTAAAAGGTTATAAATATAGTAATATGTACCCTTAAAGGGATAGTTTACCCAAAAATGAAAATTATCCCTTGATTGATTTACCCTCAAGCCATCCTAGCTGTATATGACTATCTTCTTTCAGACAAACACAATTGGAGTTATATTAAAAAATATCCTGGCTCTTCCAAGCTTTATAATGGTAGTGAATGGCGCTTCTGATTTTGAAGCCCAAAAAAGCACATCCATCCATCCAAAAGTAATCCACACGGCTCCAGGGGGTTAATAAAGGCCTTCTGAAACGAAGATATACATATTTAAATATCCTGAAAATATCCATATTTGAATCTTTATAAACTAAAATAATTAGCTTCCGGCAGACTTATGACAAAAGAGTGACCTCTGACCCGATGCATTGACGACTGTGGAAACACAGAGGATAGAGCAAAACAAAACACCGGTCACAAATTATAAATCTTAAAATTTTAAATAGAAATGTTGGAGGATTCCGATATAAGATAAGAGGAGCTTGAGTTTGTTGCCCAGCCCTATTTGTTTAAACCGCGAGAGGCGTCTAAGCTTACGCTACTCCTACAACCTACGCCAGGTCAGAGGTCACTCTTCCGCGTTAAGTCGACTTGCGTACGGATGTTGGTCAGAAGCTAGTTATTTTAGTTTATAAAGTTTTAAATATGGATATTTTTATTACAAAAACCCATCGCTTCGCTTCAGAAAGCCTTTATTAACCCCCTGGAGCCGTATGGATTATTTTTATTGATGCACTTTTTTGGGCTTCAAAATCCTGAGCCCCATTCACTACCATAATAGAGCTTGGAAGAGCCAGGATATTTTTATATATAACTCAGATTGTGTTCGTCTGAAAGAAGATAGTCATATACACCTAGAATGGCTTGAGGGGGAGTAAATCATGAGATAATTTTCATTTTTATCCCTTTAAGTTAATACTATGAACCTTTTCAGGGTTTTTTCTGACAGTAAAGTAGAGCTAGGGTGTGTGTCAGGATTTTCTTTTAATAACAGTTTACATTGGTCTGTTCTTTACACAAAGCTATTTTATATATATATATATATATAAACATCAGAAGACTTGGAATATAGTGCACAAGTTTTATGGTGCTACATTTGTCAGTTTGGAGCTTGACGGCCCCAGTTCTCGTTCACTTTATATTGAGAGAGTTGCCAGGATATTTTTTTAAGATCCTTTTGTGTTCCACAGAATAAATAAAGTAATACGGATTTGGAACGACATGAGGGTGAGTAGATGATGACAGAATTTTCAATTCACTGATCAATGAATCTACTTGACGCTCCGCATATGTTGATTTAAATCTACTAAAGAGGCTTGGTGTACTGTACAGGCCCTGGCATCCATCTTTCTTACTGGATGTTTTATCCAATATCTGTCAAGCTGAGCAAAGCTTTACTAATATGTAGAATTATACACCATCCTGTTAGTCGTCTATGTGTGTATTTATATTTGCACAGTGTCATGTTGACAGCTTGAGTTTTCTCATTCACTGTAGTTGTGTTTGCTTAGGGTGTGAGCATTCATCATGTCTGTGTGCATGTATGTGAATGCATGTAGCGTCTGAAAACACTTCCTGACAGGTTGTCCTGATCTTCTTTGCAGTTTTTTACCTTTGAGCAGTACAAGAAGCTGTTGAGCTTTACTCCTTTATCACCCGGGTTGGTAAGTCATCTGATACAAGCGAGATATACACACACTCACACACAGACATTGATACTATACACACACAATCACATTCACAGTCAAGCGAAGCACTCTCCTCATTACATGGCGTGCTGGCAGCGGGAAGGAGGTGTAATCGAGACAAATGCTGCTCAGCGAGGCATATGAGAGATAGCCCATTACTTTGACAGCAGTCTATCAGTGTGGCAGCGGGCTTGACAGCTGAGCCCGGCGGCGAATCCCACAGCCTTGTCAAACAGCCAGAAGAGGCAAAACATTCACCTGCCTGATCAATCACACCTGTCTCCGCCCACTCTAGCTAGAGATGTCAATCCACACAGAGCCCACGGGTGCTGGGAAGAGTGATGTATGGAGTGTGTGAGAGGCAGGGAGTATGAGTGAGATCGTCTGCAAGATTTTAAGAGAGCAATTGAGCTGTGGCTCCGCCCCTCGGCCCAGCTGAAATGACTCGGTATGATCGATGCAGATGTGTGCAGTTATACGACAAATAAGAAATGGAAGAGCGCATGGTTGGCTCTGTAAACACGGTCAAGGAGATGTCCGGTTTTCAGACAGAAAATGAATAATGAGCCTCTCACACTGTCTTGCAGTGTATGCACAAGCATGTATACATGGCTACACATACACAAACACAAAAAGACCAAATGTGTGAGTGTAATCATCACACACACATTTTCGAGGTATTAATCGAGGGTGTGGGTGTGTACTATCCCCAGCTCACCTTATACAAACACACTCAAAGATCTCCTTTGTCACTCTTCAAGTAGGCCTGAAACCTGCTGACATACAGGTCAAGTGCTTGAATGGGGAGTCACAAATCATAAAAGTAAAACCTAACCGCACATATACATTTTTTTTTATAGCAACATTAATCTCTTCAAAATTACTGACGAAAATGTTTTATAATTAAGTGAATCTAAATAAAACGTATATGTATGATTAATTAATTTATTCAAATTGATTCATTTGAATAAATAAATACTC
>RJVU01053975.1:1261429-1286128 GCA_003731715.1 Anabarilius grahami
ATATATATATATATATATATATAATTATATTATAATTATGTATTTTATTTTAATAAAAACATTTATTCAAATTGATTCAGTTGATTAAATTGATTCAGATTCTATTCAGTCGATGTTAACAAATAGCATATTATATATAATATTGTAAATATAATATGATATATAGTTTAGCTTTAAGTCTACCGTGATTAAATAGCGATCTTCATCATTAGAAGCGTATTGAGTCCGGTTGCCAATATTTTGGCCCGTACACGCATTCGCCAGCGTGTTTATTTATTCGTTATAAATTATAAATTGTTGCTACTAGATTTCGCGCAGACTCGCTCATAGTTCATCATCTGAACAATCACAAATGAAAAACACAAGGTGGCGCTTTGATGACGTCAGTTTTCATTTAATATAAGTTTCATTCCATACATTCAGACTTTCATTCCATATATTCAGACTTTCATTCCATATATTCAAGTTTCATTCCATACATTCAGACTTTCATTCCATATATTCAAGTGTCATTCCATACATTCAGACTTTCATTCCATATATTCAGACTTTCTTCCATATATTCAGACTTTAATTCAATATATTCAGACTTCATTCCATATATTCAAGTTTCATTCCATGTATTCAGACTTTCATTCCATACACTCTAAAAAATGCTGGGTTAAAAACAACCCAAGTTGGGTTGAAAATGGACAAACCCAGCGATTGGGTTGTTTTGACCCAGCAGTTGGGTTAAATGTTTGCCCAACCTGCTGGGTAGTTTTATTTAACCCAACTATTGTTTAAAAATTACTATATTTCTTGCTTAAAATGAACCCAAAATATGTTGGAAATTAACATTTATTAATATGTTTAATAAACAAACATTTATTAATACTTTTTTTGAATAATATTTAAACAATAAACATTTATTAAATTGCTTATTAATAAATGCTCATCTTTTTGATTATTATTGTTGCCTCTAGTAATTATGAGTCTGATTTTTAATTTCCAACCTATTTTGGGTTCATTTTAAGCCAGACATATAGTAATTTGTAAACAATTGTTGGGTTAAATAAAACTACCCAGCAGGTTGGGCAAACATTTAACCCTGCCGCTGGGTTAAAACAACCCAATCGCTGGGTTTGTCCATTTTCAACCCAACTTGGGTTGTTTTTAACCCAGCATTTTTTAGAGTGTATATTTGGACTTCATTCCGTATATTCATACTTTAATTCAATATATTCAAGTTTCATTCCATGTATTCAGACTTTCATTCAATATATTCAGACTTTCATTCCATATATTCAGACTTGCATTCCATATATTCAAGTTTCATTCCATATATTCAGACTTTCATTCCATATATTCAAACTTTCATTCCGTATATTCAGACTTGCATTCCATATATTCAAGTTTCATTCCATATATTCAGACTTTCATTCCATATATTCAGACTTTCATTCCATATATTCAGACTTCATTCCATATATTCAGACTTTCATTCCATATATTCAGACTTCATTACATATATTCAGACTTTCATTACATATATTCAGACTTCATTATATATATTTAGACTTTAATTCAATATATTCAAGTTTCATTCCATGTATTCAGACATTCATTCCATATATTCAGACTTTCATTCCATATATTCAGACTTTAATTCAATATATTCAGACTTTCATTCCATATATTTAGATTTTCATTCCATATATTCAGACTTTCATTCCATATATTCAGACTTTCATTCCATATATTTAGATTTTCATTCCATATATTCAAACTTTCATTTCGTATATTCAGACTTGCATTCCATATATTCAAGTTTCATTCCGTATATTCAGACTTTAATTCAATATATTCAGACTTTCATTCCATATATTCAGACTTCATTCCATATATTCAGACTTTCATTCCATATATTTAGATTTTCATTCAATATATACAACCAATTCCTATTATAAATAATATATTTCCTGAATGGTATGCCATAATATATATATATATTTTGGCCCGTACACGCATTCGCCAGCGTGTTTATTTATTCGTTATTACTTAAAATTGTTGCTACTAGATTTCGCGCAGACTCGCTCATAGTTCATCATCTGAACAATCACAAATGAAAAACACAAGATGGTGCTTTGATGACGTCAGTTTTCATTTAATATAAGTTTCATTCCATACATTCAGACTTTCATTCCATATATTTAGATTTTCATTCCATAAATTCAAGCTTTCATTCCATATATTCAGACTTTCATTCAATATATTCATGTTTCATTCCATATATTCAGATTTTCATTCAATATATACAACCAATCATATTATAAATACTATAATTTCCTAAACGGTATGCCATAATAAATATATATATATATTATATGAAACCTTTTGCTTCATACAGTCGAGTTGAGCTGTTATTGCATCATATGAAATAATTCATCTTTGTCTCAGACATTTTGTCTGAACTGGTTCATTCATCTTTAATTCCTGTCTGCGTTTCCTTTCTAACCTCTGTGAATGATTGACGGTGGCAGTTTCATTCATTCATTTGTAGGTTAAAGTCAAGCTCTGCGTCTGGACAAACACATTTCTGAAAGGCTAAGTGTCACAGTAGCATTGTTCCTTTGAGTTATGAGATTTGTGTGACATACCTTTAGTGTCGACCTCTCATCCAAAAAATACAGTCTGTTCTGAATTAAAAACAAAGCAACTTTCTTTATAGTTTTTGTGTCTTTCTCGTTTGTCATATGGAGTCATGTTTTCTTGTAATGTAATTCTGCCTGCTTCAATATTCTAGGCTCTCTCTGTGGCTGGTCTGGGGTCAGGGTTAACCGAAGCTCTGGTTGTAAATCCATTTGAAGTAGTGAAAGTGAGCCTACAGGCCAACAGGGATTCATTCAAAGTGGTAAGAGGCTACAGCTGTTAATTGTTGTCTTGGTATTGTTTTTGCCTTTGTCTTCTCACAAAATGTCTTAGTCATTCATTTTGAGGGTCCTAATGTTTTTGCTCTCTCTGTTTCTCCATGCAGCAACCCTCTACGTTTGTACAGGCCAGAACTATTATAAACACAGACGGCTTTGGCCTCCGTGGGCTTAATAAGGGCCTGACCTCCACCCTAGGACGGCATGGCATTTTCAACATGATCTACTTTGGTTTCTACTTCAACGTTAAAGATGCCATACCTGCCAGTCAGGTAAACAAAGGCAGATAGAGTGTCCCCAAAAAACTATTTAGACCCTCCACAGTCCACCCAAAAATGATAATTCTGTCATTATATAACTCACCTTCATGTCATTCCAAACCTGTCTAACTTTCTTTCTTCTGCTCAACCTAAAAAACGATAGTTTAAGCAATATGTTTAAGGGGTTAGTTTACCCAAAAATTCCCTCATGTCGTTCCACACCTGTAAGACCTTCGTTCATCTTCGGAAAACAAATTAAGATGTTTTTGATAAAATCCGATGGCTCAGTGAGGCCTCTATTGCCAGCAAGATAAGTAACACTTTCAGATGCCCAGAAAGAACACTAAAGACATATTTAAAACAGTTCATGTGACTACAGTGGTTCAACCTAATGTTATGAAGTGACGAGAATACACTAATAAACTAATGACTTTATTCCACAATATCTAGTGATAGGCGATTTCAAAACACTGCTTCATGAAGCTTCGAAGCTTTGCAAATCTTTTGTTTCGAATCAATGGTTCGGAGTGTGTATCAAGTGGTGGACCATTGAAATTTCGAAACGATTCGAAACACTTATGACATAACGAAGCCTCGTTTACTGAAATCACGTGACTTTGGCAGTTTGATACACGCTTCGAACCACTGAATCGAAAAAAAAGATTTGTAAAGCTTCGAAGCTTCATGAAGCAGTGTTTTGAAATCGCCCTGTTTTGGCAGCAAAAGGGTGACCAACACAATATTAGGAAGGTGGTCATAATGTTATGCCTGATCGGTGTATGAATGAATGAATGAATGAATGAGGCATTTATATAGAAAATTGATGACAGTTAAGTCATTAAGTTTTCCTTAAATGTTTACTGGAAACATACACACATTCATTCAACATTTAAATTTTTTTTTTTTTTAAATGCTCATGAGCGTTATTGTGTCAAAGAGTGCTCAAAGTCTAGTGTGACCAACCCTTTAGTGAGAAACTCACTAAATTTGTGTATTCGTTAGGGCTGTCAAAATGAATGCGTTAATGCATGTGATTAATTTTTTCAGTTTAATGCGTTAAAAATATTTAACACAATTAGCACTGCATCCATTTTTTTTTCCGTCATCCTTGAGCTAGCGTTACATAATATGATTAAAACCATTCAAGCACAATAAGACGCAAAATAATAACTTAAATCTCTACCGGTGCGCTGTCTGTGAATCTCCTGTCTGGTTGACACACACACACTCATGCGCACAGAAAGCTGCTTCAGACAAAACGCCGGACAAAAACCCACAAAAGTTTGCCAAAATGCCCTCCTCATAAGCACAGTCTTAAATGAGTCAAATAAAGACTTACATGACTGTAAAAAGTTGTGAGGACATGGGATGTGTGTCAGATCTTAAAGGGACAGCAGCCTAATAAACCTGCTGCTGTCTAACATTAATGACAATCAAAGAACAAAAAACGAAGAGAAAATCACTTACTGCTCGACTGAATAACTTTTGTAACTTTAAGTAAGGAATAATTGACGACGGGCCGTTGAATTCTTAGAAAATAATGCACACCCGAGGTGCATTACCACCTCGGGTGTTTATTATTTTCTAAGAATTCAACGGCCCATCGTCAATTATTCTGCTTATACTAAGGTTACCACACCTCAAGACACTGTTCCGATGTTGTATTTCAAGAAATTTGTCAGGTTTTTGTCCTTAAAACACTCTTGTGTGTGGGGCTAATTTCTTATGCATCTCATCCCAAGCCTCCGTTGCCAATTCCAAAACGTCATTTCAGAACTAGCAACGAAGGCTTGAGCCTTGATAGCAGAATAATACCGTTGATACAGTTATTAACACAGTTGAGAGAGAGAGAGAGAGAGAATAAGCAGCATATGTGAATTAGCCTACCTGATCTGAGCGTCTCTAATGGCGGCAGTGTCTCTACTAATAGCAAAACTATAAGTTTATCTCAAGAACTGCACAGTTATTACCTCGCTGGTGAGTTGTGTATCTTGAAGTTCCTAAACTATTTTACTCTCATTAATTAGTCAGAGCAGCGCTGACCAAACTTTTTTGTGCGAGTGTGTGTCTGTACGATACAGTAAGTGTGTACGTTTGAAGGAGAGAGCGTGTGAGAGAGTATGCGCTTTCAGGACACAATAAAACGTATTTTGTGGCAAAAACCATGACAATAATTTGCCGTTTTCATCCTATTGTTTACTTTATTTACTTGCTTGGTCGGTGTCATTGTGGGTTTTGTTTCTTTTGCGGTTGTAGGCTGTAGGACCTATTGAAATAACTGAAAACATTTGGCGAAGTGAATGTGTGATTAATTAGTTAATTTTTTTATTGATTGACAGCACTAGTATTTATATACAATTTTATATATAATTTTGTGTATTTGTTTATCACCACATACATTTCTTAAAGATTTTAGGTGGCACCTATAAGAATCCTGTTTATTTTAAAATATATTTTCAATATAGGCTGACATTATTTATATTGAAAAGATAACAATAAGACTGTCCAAACAGAAAAGTTGAATTTTTAATGAATACTTTTTGTTTCCTTAATAGTTTTTCTTTATATTACATGCATATTTCATATAGTTAGTTATAATACATAAAGGCCCATATTTATCTTTCTCATCTATTCACGTCACATGAATAATGCGCTATCATAGGTCGAAACCTACAGCGAGTGTGAAATATATGTTCATCTCATAGAACCTTTTTCATTTGAGATGCAAGTCTTTTTTAATACATATCCACAGGCTGAAGACTGAATATGTAGCTTGGCAAATTCAAAGAGGGATCAGTCATGCGCATTAACAGAGTGAGAGGGAGGAGGAGAGGAGCTGCTAAGATAAACCTCACTAATACCTTCCCTGTTTGCTCTCCATCACATCCTCAAAGGTTCAGATTACACATCCGGCAGGGCTCAACTCCCAAACAAAAGTTAATTTTGTTTAATGGAAACGTTACCATACGCCTGCTCCACATGTATAAACTGGAGCATTAGATTTACTCAAATGAACTAATTGGAAGCAGACTGAGGTATTTGTTGGGGGGAGAGTTACAGTTGAAGTCCTACTGAAGATTTGTATTCCCCCTTCATCTGGTGCTAAGATCGTCATTGCCTGAGAAGCCAGAAACCTCCAGCGCTCAATCATGCCAAAGGGCAGAGCTCACCAACCCTGATTTGACTGTCTATTGCAAATAATCCCAGGGAAGTTTATGGCTTTTTAGGTAGAGCATCTACTTTTGCTGTCTATTTTCAAAGAAGCCAGTCATTCTTTTGGGATTAGGATCCAAATCAATGATCCTTCTCCAGGGGTATCAATCCATCAACCTACACAGACTTTAAGGAGTATTCGCTGTGAAACCGTTCGCTCCTTTCTGTGAGCATCGGGAAAGTGTGCTGCAAATGTAATGCCGTTGAAGGGAGTGTTTCGTGTGGAAGCTATACATAAGGCGGAGCGCTGTTGTTGCACAGCCACGCTCCTCCCCTACAATGCGACGTTCAGGTTTAGCTGTCGATGTTGCGTGTTACTCAGGGTGTCCGCTGCTGGGCTGCTGTCATTTGTAAAAAATATCCTGGCCAATTAGATGTCAGAGCTGCGCTGGTTCGAGCTTCTTTTGGTACAGTAATATGCCAGTGTCGAGTCGCAGCCCAATTACCCAAATTGTCCCCATATGCCTCCCAGTCTGCCTGCATGAACTCTGTTTATAAATCCTCTCCCAAAGTTTGCCCTTGGTCACGTGACCCACTTCAGCCAATTGTTGAGCCTCGCTCTTCTCATGAAACGCTAATCTGCGCCCCGCTACCATAAAACGATCTGATCTTTTATTCCAGCTTTGCCATTATATACTCTTGCTGCTTTTTTTTACTCCTCTCTCTCTCGCTCGTTTTTTTTTTCCCCGTCTCCATTTTCATATCTGTCTTTATTAGCTCTTTTATCTGCTTTACGTTTGTCTCTGTGTTTGTTAATTTGCATTTTCGTATCAACTAGAGTGTTATCTCAACATTTTGAATTTTATGGCTCTACCTATAAAACTGTCATCATACAGTTATTGTTTTATTTGTCACTGAGGAAAGATTCCAGTTAAGGGCAATTGACAACTCTTGTGGCATAATGCTGATTACCACAAATATTTATTTTGGCTTGTCCCTCTTTTTCTTTAATAAAAGCAAAAATCGGAGGTACAATGAGGCACTTACAATGGAAGTGAATGGGGCCAATCCAGAAATGTTAAAAATACTCAGTTTCAATATTATAGACACAAGATGTAAACAAAATGCATGTTAAAATGATTTTAGTGTGAGGAAATCATGTATTAGCCTTTCCTGTGTAAAGTTATATCCCATTTTGTAATCCCAAAAGTCCCAAACGAATTTTACAGCTAACATAATGCACAATTTTTTTGTGGTAATCAACATTGTCCCTCAAAGCAGCTTTAACTTGTAGAGTATTCCTTGAACTTTACATCTAAAAATCAACTTTTAGACCACTTTTAAAGTCAACTTTACATGTAACTTTACAGAATATTCCTATAACGTCCTAACATCTTCAGCAAACATTGAAGTAACGTATTGTTTGTGCCCTTTAAATACAGAAAATGTGTGTTGATCATCATTAATTCACCTATAAACAAAAGCACTCGCTCTCTTTACCTTTGAATTCATCTCTCTGTCCATATGCCAGGACCCTCGACTGGAATTCATGAGGAAATTTGCCATCGGTTTGGTTTCAGGAACAGTCTCATCCTGTGTGAACATTCCTTTTGATGTCGCTAAAAGCCGTATACAGGGTCCTCAGCCAGTTCCAGGGGAGATCAAGTACTGCAGCTGCTTTCAGACCATGGGCCTTGTGTACCGTGAGGAAGGGTAAGACCAGAATCCACACCATCACCCAACAACTACAGGTGTCAGAATCACACCTGACAAGAGGCATTAAACCAACTAGAACTGCTACAAGGTTTACCTACAAGACAAATTACACAACATTTTGTTTTTATCCTCTCCCCACAGGGGACAAGAGGGCAAGTTTTGACAATCGGCATGTTTATGCACCCTCTTAATCGCAGTATAATTATGTTGTCTTTTGTGCTGAGCTATAGCTGTATGCAGGAATTAGATACAAAATAAAAATGAGTACTAATGTCACTTCTTTTGTCTAGATCTATTTGAATTACATAAGCTTCATTTTTAGTGGTCACATAAGATGATTCCCCTAGTAAAAAAAAAAGCCTATTCCAAAATCTATTTAAAATACATTTATTTCATACTAAGTACTTCAAATTCATTAACATTTATTGACATATCACTGAAGACTTGCTGATATAAAATTATAATTAAACTTTATTTGGAGTATTTCTTTATTGTACAATGGACATTTCTTAATATTATGCCTAAAAAGTGTTTTAATATCACTATTAATAAGGATTGTATGATCTCTGTATAATATCACTTTAAATGCAAGATATTTGCAAAAGTATACTTACAATAGTTCCATTTTAGCACAATCAGATATACTTAAGTATATATTTAGTTGGACCTCAGCACTACTTCTGCACAATTAAAGTGCATTAAGTACAAAATGAGTTGTTAAGCAGTATACCAGTTTAGTATACCAAAAGTACAACTGCAGGGTATTTGTATTTAGCACATAAATATGTCAATGCATTTGTAGTATACTTAGCACAAAATATTTTTTTCACTATATGGGGTCCATAAACTGGATATGGATTATGTTTATACCAAAAATCTCCTTCCATCTCCTCATACCATGTGCATATCTGATCCTAAAACTCAAGACTTGCAGTAATAACTGGGTCAATTATATAAGGCTCAATTATGATATAAGGTTTGATATAAGACATAAAGTAAAAAATACCAGGGTACTAGTTATGACAAATCTAGCATAACCTTTTATTATTATTATTTAAACAATTTGCTTTACTTTACACTCTAAAAAATGGTGGGTTAAAAGTAACCCAAGTTGGGTTGAAAATGGACAAACCTAGCAATTGGGTTGTTTTAAACCAGCGGTTGGGTTAAATGTTTGCTGGGTAGTTTTATTTAACTCAACTATTGTTTAAAAATTACTATATTGCTTGCTTAAAATTAACCCAAAGTATGTTGGAAATGAACATTTATTAATATGTTTTATTAATAATATTTAAACAATAAACATTTATTAAATTGCCTTTTAATAAATGTTCACATTTTGATTATTATTGTTGCCTCTAGTAATTATGTGTCGGATTTTTAATTTCCAACATATTTTGGGTTCATTTTAAGCCAGACATATAGTAATTTTTAAACAATAGTTGGGTTAAGTAAAACTGCCCAGGCAAACATTTAAACCAATGGCTGGGTTAAAACACAAAAGCTGGGTTTGTCCATTTTCAACCCAACTTGGGTTGTTTTTAACCCAGCATTTTTTAGAGTGTACTATTAATATTTGAAGATAGCATATGATGACAAATAAGAATAGGAAATATTGCTTAAATTGGCATTTAAGGAAGATTTTATACAATAAGAGTGAGATCAGCTGACTTTCAAATGTAACTTGTGTACATTCATTGAAAAACCGAGTTGATTTTAATGGTACCTGTTGTTTCTTAGTGGAGACTCTAATAGTGCCCATAGCGTCTTTCTGTCTCTCTCCCCTTCTGAATTGACAGGCCTCATGGGAAGCTGTGAGAGAATCAGTAGTTTTATGACCCTTCAGGGCCTTGATTGGCCCCGTTCACTCTGTACAAAGGGAACGGCAACTCATTTGTTATTAGAGGCAAGGAATTGAAGCCTGATCTTGGGCAAGGCAGTGTGTGTGTGTGTGTGTGTGTGTGTGTGTGTGTGTGTGTTAAAGAGAGAGACACTGAAGCTGTTTTAGTTTTAGGGGTGCTGAGAGGGTACCCCATCCTGTCCAGCCCTCTAACACGACACAGTCCTGGCTAATTAGTGGTCCCTATGGGAGACGTCGTTAAGCAGGTCCTAACGAGGCGCGCGGCGCTCAGCGGGTCAGTCTAATCAGACAGCGGGGCAGAAAGGAAGTGGCTCAAGCCTTATTAACACCAGCACAAGCAGAGGACAGAGGCTGGGACAGGGAGACCGCCAGGCCCACTGCCAGAAATCAGCTTGAACGCATTAGGGCAGGTACAACTAGAACAGCTATTACTGCCCTATACCTGATCCAGCATCACAGACAGACCGACCCTGAGAGAGAGAGAGTTGACTTACTGTACCTTAAATGGATAGATTAGCAAATAAAAAAAAAGAAGAAAATTCTGTCATCATTTATTGCACTCTCATGTCGTTCTGAACCTGTGTGACTGAATTTCTTCAGTGGAACCCAAAAGAAAATGTTTTGAAGAATGTTTATGCTGCTCTTTTCCATACATAGTAGTGAATTTCAGGCTCCCAAAAGGAGTCAAACATAAAAGTTCCAATAACCTCATCCATATGACTCTGAAGCCACGCGATAGATCTGTGTGAGAGAACAATCAAAACCATAGAACTTTTGTTTATCTTAGAAGTGCAAATGAAGATATTTTTAATGAAACCTGAGAAATTTCCCTCCACTGAATGTCAAAAACCTTGATACTTCTAAAAGTTAATAAAAGGATTGTAAAAGAAATTCATTTTCACATCAAATATGGTAAACGGACGCTCAAATGTGCTTGCTTGTCACGCAACCGTGTCAAGAACCAATGAGGTTTGTTCTCAAGTGTCAAGCGTCTGTTTACCATATTTGATGAGCTCTATGTTTATGCGTTGATCAATGTTAATAAAAGCCTAAATTTGAAGCATTTTCAAACTTGCCTTATGAAAACCAATTGCATTCGGTGTTGTTGACATTTGAATATAATGCTAATTTTAATCCATTACTTTTGAATATAGTGCACAAGTAGTATAGATTACTATTATGATACTCCAATTTGCTCATTGCATTCTGTATGGAAAAGAGCAGCATTAACATTTTTCAGAATTTCTCCTTTTGTGTCATTAATTTATATTAAACGTAACTGTCTAACTTTTTTTTTCTTTTTCTTTTTTTCTGCAGATATCTTGCCTTATATAAAGGACTGATTCCCAAGATAATGAGACTTGGACCAGGTAACATAAATTATTGCATAGTTTTCCTATATTAAAGGGATCGTTCACCCAAAAATGAAAATTTTGTCATCATTTACCCTCATGTCGTTCCAAACCTGTATGAATTCCTTGCTTCCATGGAACATAAAAGAAGATATTTTTGATATTTTGTCCATTCATTGGAAGTCAGTTGTCACCAAAACTTCTTCGAAATATCTTCTTTTGAGTTCTACAGAAGAAAGTAAGTCATACAGGTTTGGAATAAGGGCAAGTAAATGATAAACTTTCATTTTCAGTGAACCTTCCATATAACATATGACAATTATCCATGACCATTAATTGACATTTTCTTTCTGAATATAGGAGGTGCAGTTATGCTGCTGGTTTATGAATATGTATCTGGCTGGTTGCAGAAGAACTGGTGATAATCTGCACATCGCCATCAGTCTGTACTCCATCGTCCCCCAGGTCTATCAAACAGAATGACACGCCTGTTCTTCAGCAATCACACTACAGACCACGTTTCAAAATCACGGTTTCTCAGATATGTGACATGTAGACTCTCCACCACTGATGCTTTACAACACCACAGTCACTCCCTGAATCTACATGACATTCCAACTCTTGTTTCTTGTTTTCTCAGACATATCTGAGAGTTACCTGTCCACATGCCAGCATATGTAATAGTAACCAGCTCTACACACCCTAACTGAACATACCAAATACAAACAGCACCTCATTTTTAACTTTAAAAGCATACTTCAACCAAAAATGAGAATTATCCCATGATTTATTCACCCTCAAGCCATCCTAGGTCTAAATGACTATCTTTTCTCAGATGAACACAATCTGAGTTGTATTAAAAAATATCCTGGCTTTTCCAAGCTTTATAATTGTAGTGAATGGGAGGTGTGATTTTGAAGCCCAAAAAAATGCATTCATCCATCATAAAAGATATCCACACGGCTCCAGGGGGTTAATAAAGGCCTTTTGAAGTAAAGCGATGGGTTTTTGTAAAAAAAAAAAATCATATTTACATACTATATAAACTATAATAACTAACTTTCAGGCAAACATCTGTATGCAAGTCGACTTACAGCGGAAGCGTAACCTCTGACATGACGCGGAAGCGCAGAGGACAGAGCAAAACAAAACACCAGTCACGAATTAGAAGTCTAAAATTAGAATTTTTAATAGAAATGTCGGATTTGGATGTAAGAGAAGAGGAGCTTGAGTTTGTTGCTCAGCCCTGTTTGTTTGAACCGTGAGAGGCGTCTAAGCTTACGATAATCCTACATCTTACGTTGCGTCAGAGACCACTATTCCGCCGTAAGTCGACTTGCGTACGGATGTTTGCCGGAAGCTGGTTATTATAGTTTATAAAGTTGTAAATATGGATATTTTTCTAACAAAAACCCATCGCTTCACTACAGAAGGCCTTTATTAACCCCCTGGCGTCGTATGGATTATATTTATGATGGACGGATGCACTTTTCTGGGCATCAAAATCATGAGCGCCATTCACTACCATTATAAAGCTTGGAAGAGCCAGGATATTTTTTAATATAACTGATTGTTTGGCTGAGAGAAGATAGTCATATACACCTAAGATGGCTTGAGGGTGAGTAAATCATTGGATGATTTTAATATTTGGATGAACTATCCATTTAAATTTAGACTTAACACTAAATTACTGAAGACTGAAGTCTGAGGGATGTGTTTACTGTCTTTGGATGGCTACCTACCTACTGTGACTTTATTAGATTTAGTTTGTAAATTCATTCTATGTTTGATTTGTGAGACCAGAATATTCAATGCTCTCAAAGTCTCACATCTCAATTGCTCTAGCAATGTTTTAAATTCAGAGTGCAAAAAAAATTTGTAAATGTGTTATAGACATATCTTACCTTGGCAAAGTTCAATTGGCAAATTTAGACGAAAAGCACATATTGATTTATGGAAATTCAAATTGAACTGAAGTATTCTGGGATTTTAAAATTATACTGTCATATAAAATAATTGTAAAACAGCAATTTTAAGGTCTTGTATCCCAAAGTGGTTAAAATTATTCATGTAATGGATGTATTTTGCTAATAAATGCTCCTGAACTACGATAAATCGGTGGAATTGTTTGGTGGTGCCTTGGAAATAAAACTTTCATTGTAAAATTACTAACTCCTAGAGAAAGATTTTAAAACTAACAATTTGCTAGCCAATTAAATGTTTTTTCTTTAAAAAAATGCATTCTACAAATTTCCGTAGCTTTTTTTTTCTCCACGGGATTTTATGAATTTCATTTTTCCTAGGGCTGGTCTTCACAATTTTTATGGAAACCCCACAAATATTTCAAGGGTTTCCATAACCATTGGCCCAACATTGCTGTTGCATTTAAATCACGTGAATTTTGATGCTGAGGTTTACTGTAATACTGGCTTGTAACTTGTAATTCTTTGTTACCGGTAATAACAGATTACAGTGGGGGAGGAATCTCTGTGGTTTTACTCAGTGGTGACAATCACTAGCAATGACGAATCACCTGATTTTTTTATTTTTTCTCCCTTCATACTGCAATCAAGTAAGTCATCATAGCGTCATGAGCCAAGACGCTCACTCTCACTCATCTCTCCTGGCCTGCAGGCTGAGTCATTATAGCTCAGCACAACTTGAAATAACAAAACTGAAAAATGCAAATAAAATCCAAACAATCAGGATGGCCTCTCAATGCTGTCATAATAAAAATATGAAGCGCTGTGGTCTTGTCAGGAAAGACATTTCATACAGTTCACATACTCTTCTAGCTCTGTGCTGCTTAAAGATAACTTGTCGGTTAAGTTAAAACAATGTCATCCTTTAAATTCCACCCTGACCCATTCACATTTCCTTCCTTCTCTTTAAAGGTCATGTTTTATCTAACTCTGTTGACTTAAAGACAGTGAAAGCGTTTGTTCTACTCCTCTTCAGCCTTAGGCTCTCATCCTCCGCATCAGCTCCTGATTGGTCGTATGCTGTCAGTCCTTTCAACGGTTTTTTAAAGCTTCTCTGTCTTACAATACCAAAGGCTAACGACACCAGACGCATTTTCAGACTGTACTCATAGTTTTTCACTAAATGTTTAAAAGACATTTTTCTGAGTCGTTTGAAGTGACATATCATATAATTTAGTCTTTTGTTATATAATCCCTTAACCTTTCTCTCCCTTTCACTCTTTAGCTTGACGTTTTTGTTCATGAAAGCAGATTGGGAGGTTTCCCAGCACTCTTAAAAATAAAGGTTCTTTATTGACTTTAATGGTTCCATGAAGAAACTTTGACATCCATGGAACCTTTCCGTTGCATAAAAGGTTCTATATAGTAGAAAAAATATTCTTTAGATGTTCTTCACACTAAGAAAAAAATGGTTCCTTTAAAGGTCTTTGCACACTTAGTCAGAAAATTTCATATGCGTTTTTTCGTGTCCGTTATCCCTAAAATTCATCACGCATAGAAACCTTGCACACTGAGTCCGATGCGTATTAATTAATCCATTGCAAAAAAAATTCACATTGATTTGTTGTCCTCTCTCTTCTTAAAAAGAGAAAAAGAAAGAGGAAATAATGGGTCCATCCAATCCTGAGATTGCATAGAGAGGAAGGAGATTTCCACCTTCTTATCAAGGAGCTGCGGGATTATCCAGAGCTATTCAAAGTTTACTTTGGGATGTCAGTGGCTCAGTTTGATGCTTTGCTAACGATACTGGAGCCACATTTTAAAAAGAAGACCACCAATATATATGTATACCGCACTTTGTTTGAGACGTGGATCAACTTGTCAGACGCCATTCTGGATTTTGCCGTTTGTCAAAACACCTCTCAAAATGCTTGCTACGGATGCGAAAAACGCAGAAAATTGAACCTGATCCAAACATTTTTATGACGGACGAAAGTTTCGGATGCAGTGTGTAAACGTTGTTGACACAACGTGAGGTCGTGTTTATTTTTACGAAAATTTTGGACTCAGTGTGAAAAGACCTTTAAGGGTTAGTTCACCCAAAAATGAAAATTCTGTCATTAATTACTCAGCATTCCACACACGTAAGATCTTCGTTCATCTTCGGAACACAAATTAAGATTTTGATGAAAACCAAGAGGTTTTTTTTTTTTATCCTCAATAGAAAGCAACGAAATTACCACATTTAAGGTCCAGAAAATAGTAAAAATATTGTTAAAATAGTCAACTTGACTGCAGTGGTTCAACCTTAATGTTATGAAGTGACGAGAATACTTTTTGTGCACAAAAACCAAATAATGACTTTATTCAACAAATTTGTCTCTCCCGTCAGTCTCGTACACAGTTGACGCAGTGAACTCAGTTCAGCACTTCCTTGTTAACATCCGAACGCCGGTTCATTATTGGCCGTCTCACACACATGCGCGTCGTGCTGCTCACGTGACCAGCCTCGGCCAATACTGAGCCGGCGTTCGGACATAGAACCTGGAAGCACTGCAACAAAAATAGCATAGGAGAATAATGGGAGAGACGAATTTGTTGAAAAGTTATTTTTGTTTTGTTTTTGCACACAAAAAGTATTCTCGTCGCTTCATAAAATTAAGGTTGAACCACTGTAGTCACGTGGACTATTTCAACAATGTTTTTACTACTTTTCTGGACCTTCAATGTGGTAAACCTCAGAATTCATCAAAAATATCTTAACTTGTGTTCTGAAGATGAACGAAGGTCATTGAAACGACATGAGGGTGAGTAATTAATGACAGAAATGTCATTTTTGGGTGAACTAACCCTTTAAGAACTGTTCACTGAAAGGTTCTTTTGGAGCCTTTATTTTTAAGGGTGTGTGGCAAAGTGTTGAGTAGCCAGATATTCACTGTACCAGAAGAACGAGCAAAAACTGGCGCTTGCCTTTGAGCGTTTAAAACACAGTTCTTGTACACGAAGGAAAACAGTCTGCTTATGGTCAGCCGCCCTTTAAAGTCAGGCTAGCACCTCGGCCCGGTCCACCCGCAGCCCCTGTGCAGTGTTACCATGCTCCGTGCTCCTGTCTTCAGCCTGATTGCACACAGTCAGCTTAAGATAACCATGTGACATTTGACTTGACTTTCCATAGGAATTAATTCTAAACAGATGTGGGCGCGTGAGCAAGTGTGTTTTCACTTTCCTCCGTTTCAATGGTGGCTTTAAGATTAAGGTGTTTGTCATGTTTCCTCCTGTCATGACTGTACGTGTGCAGCACCGCCTTAAAAAAATATACTTTTTTTGTTTAATTAGTGATTTTTCAGTTAGATTAATCGGCATTTTTACAACTACAATACATTTCTGTGTGTCGACTTCCCAATTGGACGGGACCAAAGTGCCATGTTTTCCTTGCCGTGCGTGCTCTGTGTGTTCGCCCTTGTTTTGTGAGCTTTTTTACGTCTGTTGACCCTGCATTAAATGAACGGCTGTGATATGTCCGTCCAGTCAATGCATTTGTATTGTCAGCAAAGCCAACGTCCGTATCAGTGCCGTCAGAGTAGGAAAATGCCATTCATAGCTTCTCATTTGAATAGAATAGGGTCTTGGGGAGTTTGTCTGGCGCATTGTGACATATGATGGCCTCTGTGTGTGGTGGTTACACGTCTGCCTTTTTGGTGGTTTATATGTGCTCAAAACAGCACCTCGATCCTGAAGCAACGGTCCGTGACCACGGGGTTGGGGTGAAAGTGTTTTCCAAGTCAAATCAGCAGCAGTGCCTGCCAGAATGACTGTTTGCACTGCAACATGTGGGGACTGCGTATATCGTATGTTAGGGACTGAGAGTGTGTGTTTGTGGATTTTTAGCACGGAGGTGGTGTGTTTGTATTAGTTGGGGTCCTGAATATAAAGTAATTTGTTGTGTTTGCAATGTTTAAAAAAAATTACATGGCGTTCAATACAGTGTCTTTCATTTGTTTTTGTTTTGGCCCACTAGAAAAGGGAGGCAGTGGGTGTTTAAAGAGTTGGGAAGCTTTGTCCCTTTATGATATGCAGCCCACAGTGATATGAGCTTTTCCTTTCTCTCTTAACCTTATCGTTTCACATCAAATCTGGAATGTGTGGCCATTCATGTAACACCTGAGTGAAAGGCCTTGTAATGGAGTTTGTGCATTCATGTTGCTGCACGTGTGCGTGTGTGTGTGTGTGTGTGTGAGTGTGTGTGTGTTCAGGTATAATATGGGGACAAAATGCCCCCACAAGGATGGCAATACCTGAAATGTTTGACATTGTGGGGATATTTTTTGGTCCCCATGAGGAAAAACAGCAGCTTACAAATCATATTAAATTATGTTTTTTTTTTGAAAATGTAAAAATGCAGAAAGTTTTCTGTGGTTGGAAGGTTTAGGGGACAGAATATATAGTTTGTACAGTAAAAAATCATGATGTCTATGGAAAATCTCCATAAAACATGGAAACTCAACGTGTGTGTGTGTTTTCAGGTAACATAAGTTATGGGGACAAAATGTCCCCACAAAGATGGCAGTATCCAAAATCCTCGTCCTTGTGGGGACATGTTTTGGCTGTTTGAGGAAAACGGCTTATAATTCATACTAAGTGATGTTTTTTTGAAAATGTAAAAATGCAGAAAGTTTTCTGTGATAGACAAGTTTAGGGTTAGGGAATAGAATATACAGTTTGTACAATATAAAAATCATGTCTAAAAAATCCCCATAAAACATAAAAATCTGTGTGTGCGTGCGTGCGTGTGTGCGCGTGTGTGTGTGTGTGTGAGCGCGTGTTTCTCTTGGTAGGTATATAGAACTTAAAATAAATTCTGTGCAAATCTAATAAATTATAATAAGCAAGATCATTAAAACAAATAAATTAAGATGTTTTTGTCCACCATTCTTCAAAGAATGGTCTTTATTTTTGGTAGATTAATAAGTCAAACACATGAGACACATTTAGTCAGTTCAAAGTTTTTGTAAAAGAAGGGACTTTTTTTTTTCTTCATTATCTGGTTGCTCGACATCAATTTTCAAGTAACATAATAATTCATCCTGTTATACGTTCGTCTGCATATAAATTACATTCATCTCCTAAATTAATAACAGCATTATTTAATGGAATCAGGATTTTGATAAGCTCTAATCTTTAGTTTCATTATTTCATCATTGCAGAAATTATTGTTGACAGTATACACTGTAAAAAAGAATTGTTGGTTTAACTTAAAAAAGTAAGTTACCTGAGTGCCTTAAAATTAAAAATTTGAGTTAATTCAATGAAGGCGATTGGTTTAATCAACAGAAACTCAAAATATTATGTTATCTGAACCACATTAATTATCTAAGTTGATTTGATAAAAGAAAAAATGTTGTGATAACAAATCATGAAAATAAGTTTTTAGAGTAATAATTAACTGTATGGATATATTAAACTGTAAAAATATTTACAGTAGTTATAATTAGTACATTTATTTTTAAGTAGTAGTAATAATATTTTATTATTAAGGACTGTGGAATTATCATTAAGAGTTTTTCATCAATTTCCATAGGTGGCAAATAAATAATGAAAGAGAATTATATTGAACAGAGGTTTTTACACATGTCTTTTTTAATAAGATACATTCAATTTCATTGTGCAATGTCTGGAGGTGTGCAGCTTCACTGATCATTAATGTTGCATGAATGAATGCTCCTGTTGTCTGAATGTGCGTCAATGTCCCACATAATGCCTCTTCTCCTCTCAGCCGTGTCAATTGTACTTCATTCAACGTACCTTACAATCTAATAAATAAGTGTGATAACTTTTCCCAAGAGCTCTGGCATAGTGAAACTGGTATCCAAAAAGACAAAAATGTGATTTTTATCAAAAACATTTAAAAAAAAAAAAAGCAGAACATCTAAACATTGGCCATTTTTAACACCCTGAAAAAAACAAACATTTAAATGCAAACTGATCGGTTGTTTTACATGAGCTTTGCTTATTCAATAATTTTCTTGAAAACATACAAGAACAATATATTGACAGAGAGAAGCACCAAAATTGAACTCGGGCTTGTGATGACGCAGTTTAATGAGGACTGCCCAAGCGCACTGTTCTTCACTGGTAAATCCTCTGCTCAGATCAGATCGGACGGGAAGGCCTTTGCATATCCTCACTCTTGTTCTTTTTGTCCTGTGCAGACAAGTGCGAGATGCTGATATGAAGCGAGAGTATGTGGGCATTCAGAAGGGCACACGGCTCGGCCGACAACTCTTTCATAAATATTGTAAAGCGATAAGATTGGTCCATCTAGAGAGAGCCGGGATGAAAAGGTCTGTGTTGTTAACCCCATCTGTCCGTTTCTCTCTTTGACCCCCCCAACGCTCCTAGTACAGTCAGAGAGCCGAGGCGGCGACCGAATGGACGGAGTCTCTCGTGGCAGCCGTGCTCTTGAAGGCCAGCGGGGTGGTGATGTCACAGCTGTGGGGAGAGAGAGCACTGCCACTGGGCGGCTGCCATGTGGGGCCGGTCACATAGGCCGACGTGGTGCCGCTGTACCCCATGTAGGGTGACACTTGGGTGGGAGGGTGGTAAGGATGGATGCTGGGAGCTGTGACATAACTGTTCACTGTGGGCAATCCATTCGGCGTCTGAAAACAGAGAGCAGTGAGCGTAAGACTTCTGGCCGTAGACCATGATAAGACAGTGGCGGGTGAACGTTAAAAATAGCAATGAAGACTTTCTTGGAGAGTCTATGAATAGGACGAGATATTAAAAGATTTGTCGGAAGCTATATCGAGGGAAATGCAAACGCAGGAATGTCTGTAACCCTTTGGCAGGATGTCAATATCAGTTCAGGATGAAAAGAATTCACCAAGGCTTTTCAACATAAAGAGAAGAAATTCTGATGCAGGGTGGTCTTTGACTACTGGAAATGTTTTCCACAGATGAAATCCTTTGTTGCAGAGTTAGGATTTGCTCATGATTTACTCATTATGACATTCTTGACCCCTAGCACTAGTACACACATGTACCAACATGCATACATACATGTATATGGTATTCATTAAACTGTAATTCATTACTTAAATAGTAAACAGCATAGAAAAAAACTATCTTTCCTTATATGATTCAAGTCATGCACTAACTAACTAAAAAACGAAGTGAGGTTAAAACCATGGCAAACATTTAAGGTCAAATCTGAGATTTAAAAAAAAAAAAACATCTAATGAAGAATTAACATAGATTTAAAATGATTTCAAGTAGTTGTATGAGTTCGGACACTTCGTGTACCAGCGAAAAGTATGTGGATTACAGGCCTAGATGAACATGTGGAGGCGGCAGTTTTAGTAGATTGATTATGACTCAAATAATCTGATTTGTACATCTCGTTAATAAAGATCATCAGATCTAAAAAAGCGCGCGAAACAGAAAAAAAAAATACTAAAATGTTAAATAATTATGCATTTGTGCTTTCTTTATATATTGCACCAGCAACTGTGCGTTGTTGCTGTTTATTACAGATGTATAATAATGTAAATGCATGCTGTTTTTCAAATAAATCTATATTTGTTTGTAAAATCCGCAGGTTCCATGAGGAGCTGACGAAAATAAGCCACGACAGCCATTTTAGTCAAAAACAAAATATAGGCCTAGCAATATTATTTATTTTCTTCAATCGTTAACTATATTTTTAGGGGTGTCGGTAAGTAATAATGAACAGATCGTAAATTTTCAATTGTCAATTTTTGATATCTTCCCACATCGTAGATTATATATTTAATATTTAATTAAGTACACTTGATGTAAGTCCGCTTAAATGATGTTTCTGTTTATTGTGTTTGCTAATGAACCATCTTATCACGCTGTGTCCAGATAATTCAAATATTGACATATAATAGCTTGTGCTTTATTCTGTAACCTCATAAAATGTAGAGGTTAAGATAGCTGAATATTTGCATTCGGGGTAAAACTTTAATGTTGTAATGTTCAGTTTATCATTAATAACTTTGAATATTTTATTATTAGTCTATACCTTCACTGTAAATGTAAAAGAAATCGTGTCAGTTCAGTAATGAGAGACGCATAACACAATGTGCATTGGTTAAAATCGTCTGTATGACGATTACATTTCAATGACCCTGCTTGGTTTTTAATCATATTTTTTGGGTTTCACGCTATCGGGCGTTCTGACAGATACAAACATCTTATTTAAACCACAGCAATTTATCTATTTGCTGTCCTCGTTTATTGCGTAATCCAGTCTGACTCGTGATATTTGATCATTTATCCAAGATGACAGACTCAAACATTCGGTAGTCAGTGCTATTCATCATCTATCTAAAGGTTACAATTTTCATTTCTTAAACAAACTCTCACTCTAACTTTTAGGTTTTAATCAGTACACGCATAATTTACGGCAAAACAATGTTTCATCGTCGGTAATAAAGATTTATTCCATCGTATTCTTTCTGAAACACATAAATCTCTAAAACCCACAATAAACGATTAGTCACTCTGTTTGTTGCTGCCCAGCAGTGAGCGAATAAATAATTCGACTGCACCGGATGGCACGCGCGTTATCCGCGCGCACTCTCCCCTCTCATTCCAGCACATGATCAGGCAGAAACCGGTGCGGGAGTTTCTTAAATGTAAGAACATTTATCTTTCACATGTCGGCACGGCGCTTAAGTGTACAACACTAGTATGCAGAACAACCAGCCATGAGCCAAAGACGTTTCCATAATAGCCTCTTAATAATAACACTAATGACAATAATGATGATATAATATCTGTCCGAGTATTGCCCTCATGTAAAACATATGGAGGTAAGAGGCTGAGCAGTCCAAAAGTTTCTGGTGAATATTAAATTGAGAGAATAGAAATCATTTTAATAATGTATAAGTATTAAAGAATATTAAATGCATATTTGTTGAATATGCTCGGTGGCTTCAAGTGGAAATGTGCATTTAAAAAACAAAGAAAGCCACTTTTAAAATGTTTTATTTATTTATTATATTTTACATCTACATGTGTAAAGCAATGGCCTTAATGAAAGATAAGTGATACGTCTTTGAGCCGTACACAAAATATATTTACAGTTTCAAACGGAGTTAGAGAACAATTAAGCATAAACTATTGATTTTTCAAATAACAGCAATAATAATATTTAACTTTAATGTTCTATTTTTTTTCGGCTCATTTTGTTGCATAGAAATCGTAAATCATTTATCTCGACAAAATAATTTTCTTAAGAAATACAAAAATGTGTTAAATTCTACAAAAACATATTTTGACTATAAAGTAAAACAAACGTTTATGACCACTAAACTCATAATTCAAGTATATTTCAAGAGTTTCTTAATCAGTAAGAGCAGAATAAAAAATATTGATTGAATGTTTAAAAACTGCAAAATATTGGATCAAAACGTTTATTGCAATTTTATTTGTCAAAGAATTGCACTCAGTATCACGCTCTCAAATAAAAATATTTGATGAATACGAATACATTATGATTCATGGGTATTACACGCATAAATTCGCATTGTACAAAAAGCCTTCAAGAGTCATGCCTACACATTAACAGCTGTGCGAAAACAGACAAGTAAATATACACGTTTTAATTAAAACGTTCTTTTTAATTAAAACGTGCGATACTACATGTAAATGTAAATACTTACACCCATGATGTTGAAACCCAGTGACCTACACTTTGCACAAGGCCTCATATGTCCGCCCACGCCAAAGAAGCACAACACACACACACACACAGCCAATGCCAAAAAATAAAAAATAAAAGTTATGGATTTTATGTCTTCTTTACAATGACTATTAATTTACTGAATCAGGTTTTCTGTTTCTTCCAGATTGGGTCTGAATGTTTTTATGGTTAAGGTAGGTGGCTTCTTTACCTGTGTGTATTTTGCTTCAGGTTCTAAGTGAGGCTTATCCACACCGTTGACTAGTGGAGAATTCGCTGGTGAGAAATTACTCCTGTTAATAGCTCTCCATTCTTCTAGTTTGGCGCTGGGAAAGGACGGACTGTCACTAACTGGGGGGGCAAAACAGAGACGTGGAAGACTGGAGTCAGTCAGGACAAGCGTGGGGAGCAGAACTGCCACATGAAGAACTTATTCAGTACAGTCTGCTGCACTGCCAAACATCTCACCAGACCTACTGAACACAAAAACTGCTGTATCACATATATGTGTGCGTTTGTATTTATATTATCAGCGTGTGAAGTATGTATCGTAAAGGATCAGACACGTTTTTCATAAGCAAATAATGACGTAATGTTAGCATGTTTTTCAATCAGGTAAGTAAAATATATGACGTCCGTTCAAACGAATATGTAGAAAAGACATCAAAATCTGAATTGATGTTGTTCATTCATCAGATGAGGCTCACGCTGTCATGGCGTCCTTCGGAACATTTACCCAGCGTCTTCCTGGGAGGACAAATTAGATTTACTTTAACCGTTTCCCCTTTGTGCCTGATGGATATTATATTATACACGGTTCCTAAAGTCTGAAATTGGAAAAGCAAGCCCACCAGTGTTGTAACCTGAGAGGGCCACAAAGTAGATTTCCCTCTGCCTTCACGAGATCTTTGTAGTGTTTCACAAACAGGAATACGATGCAAATTTTTTAGTATGTTCTTTTATCAATTATGCAATCGATTGCACGAGATCCGTTTAGTTAGTCTCTTACTTAAAAAAGGTCGATTAGGGTAAACAAATCTACAGTTACATAGACCAAATCTAATTAAAATGCATGCTTGGCATGAAGACCAGATGATGTCTGAGCCATTACTCAGTGTCAGTGTGTGTGTGTAAAGAGAGAGAGAGATAGAGAAGCCCCATTGGTTGTAACTGAGCTCTAAATGATGACAATCTGTCCAAAACATTCTTCCTGTCAAACCGTCCTCGAAAGTAGACCTGTGTGTTTGGGGATGTTTTTCGGTGTTTGAATCACTAATGTTGTTGCACGCTACACCTTACTGAGTGTAGCCAACTTCATACTTTATTTAGGTTTTCAAAAGCTGCCGTAACCATCTGCTAATAATTTGGAAATACATTAATGGTTTATAAAGGCCGCCTAAATGCAATATCCTTCTCTGCGTTTTAAGCATTATTGTCAACACTGCCTTTGAAAACATAGGCAACGAACTACAATTAAATATAGGACAGGCTGCGGCCTTCACACGTTACTGTACTGAAAACACACCACATAGGAACAGACAAAGCTATTTTAAAGAGATGTATTTAGTGCGATTCAATTTCCATAATATCGACGTCTCTTAGATTAATTTTATATTGCTTGAAAGAAATCGTGATTAGGCGATTGCGTTGCGTACTGAAAAGCATTGCTGTGTAGGCTTTCGAAAGTATTGTTTTGTAATGAGTTCAAATGAGTTGAGAAAAATCATGTAAAGTTTGGCCTTGTGTTTTAACACTGCTAGCTTTAAACACCTAATTGCTCATTTAGATTTTTTTCCCCGCTCTGCTGCGTCGACTTT
>RJVU01053975.1:1286445-1306594 GCA_003731715.1 Anabarilius grahami
TTTTTTTTTTTTGTCCAAAATATTCCACACCCGCCGACTAATTATTACTAAAAGCCCTAAACCATGTGTTTCAATGCCAACAAGGAGCTTCTGCACAAATTCCAGCACTCTGTTTGTATAGTGCCATTCGCTGTAAAAAAAATAAAAAATCGTTTTTTCCCTCCTTTTTTTTCGTGCCGATATGTGATAATAATTGAGTCAAATTCTGTTCTTACATTTTGACCTTGTAATCACTACCATAACGCCTCATATAATTTTCTCTGTTACACACAAACATACACAAATCTCACACACACTTTGACAGGCCTTGTCTTTTGACAGGAAAGGTGTATTTTCGCATGCCCCCACACACTCACACGAACTTTCTTTTACCAAAAACTGAGAGGATGATGCTTACTTTGCTGCTCCGTTATTGATCGAATGCCCAGAATATCTGTTACAGAATGAGAGGAAGGCCATATCCTATGCATTGCCATGTGTCCAGGAAGAGTGGGCATGCCAGGCGGAGTTGGTACTTTAGTCCCAGTGGCTCCGATCGGAGTTGGATACGAGTACAGGTGGTTGTAAGGTAGGGTGGGTTGAGGCTGAGGATGGGGGCCCTGTTTGCTCGACTCGTACTGGTTCTGTTGAGACAGATTTCCGATCTTGTTGCGGAGAATCCTACTGATCGAGCTGACGGATGGCAGATTGAATTTATCGCACACACCGTCCGCGAGCAGTCTGTCTCGAATCTCCCAAGCGAAAATGCCAGGGTCCCGTTGCTTGTAAGTCCTAATGTGCTTGACTACGGTTGGGGTCGTGACCCTCGGTTTACTGCCACCAATTGCGCCGGGAAGTATTGAGCCGGTTTCGTTGTACCGAGCCAGAATCTTGCTCACACAGCCGTGAGAGACGCGGAGCTGCCTGCTGATGTCGCAAGGCCTGATGCCCAGTTGGGCCAGCTCTACTATCCTGAGCCGGATGGCATTGGGTAGGGGTCTTCCGTTCACAAAAACACCGCCTAGCTGGTTCACCTCCCCAAAGGCTGGCTCTAGTGATGCAGATATATGAAGAAAAAAAGAATTGCAAAAATCATCAGATTTTACCAGGCCCTGAACCGCGTCTGAAACAGAAAACCTACGGATAAATGTTTCAGTAAAACTTTTTGAATATCTTTCTGCTGCATTGAATCATACGGTTTTTTTTTTCGTTTCAGTTTAATGCAATGAGCTGAACAAAAAGTCACTCTACAAATTCTGCAAACAGAAAAAAAACACAACGTTACTACATTCTTTTACACGTAGGTCATAATAAACGAAATTGCACATTCAGTAGGCTAGTTTTTGGACGCGATTAAGCTCATTCGCGGCAAAGTGCCATTCTATTCCCCGAAATGACGGTCAAAGCATCAGTCAGTTTAACAGTTCGAGTCGAGACCTGAACCATATATTACTAAATTGTCTAACCGCTTCGCCCCCCAAAAGTGTTTATGCATGCCCGTTCCCATGTGGGAAACATGAAATATGGATCTTACCCATTGCGTTTAGCCTCCCGAGGAAAAAAGAAACTTCACTATGCTGTCCTGTTCTGATCTGTTCCGAGTCCAGTTTAGCTGATCTTTATTGCACCGAAGCCGATGTGAATGAAAATTAAGCGTCCGAGACGGATGCGATACCGATTAGCTGCAAGAGAGGAAAATTCGCCTTCTGTTTCCTGATGGCAGGGAGCACAGGCTTACATTTCAATCCCAGAAAATGATGGGCTGGCCCTTTACACATGTCTCCAAAGCGAGGAGCTGCCAGCCAATGAAACCGCGCGTTTTTTCCCATGGTGTTTTTCTATTGGCTGACAGATTTGACATGACAGGCGTTTGCACCGGCGTAAGCTCGCTTTTGAGGGTTACCCGAGTGTTGGTTTTCTTTTTAGACAGATCTAAGAATGGTAAGTGTTTGCAACATTGCACTGTAATTTTGTTTCATAAGCATAATTCTAATTATTTCGTCGACTACTGGAGCAAAGGACAAATGTGCGGGCTTTTTTTTTTCTAAACAGGGGCCCTGTGATTTATTCTGATGTCATTTAAATTGCTCTTAATACGCGTCCGATTTATTAAGGGATCCTGTAATAATAATTAAAAACGTCATCTTTACAAATGCTTTTTTAGTTTGTTGGTAGGCTATAGTTCCAAAACCAACGATTAGACGTGCTGTTTTTGATCTGAAGAAAAAAATAATAATAAGACGGGTTAAATAAGTGACAATGAACAGTAGTTTTATGCTATTGTTATAGCTTTATTTTACATTAAACTGTAAAGTGCTGATGCTTTACATACCCCAGAAGTTATTTTGTATGAACCCTTCATTGACACTTCTGTCACAATGTGGTGACGAAAATATAAATAATTTGACGAGATTTTTACGCTTTTATTTTCATTGGATTATGATTCCATGGCAAAGCAATCATGGACCAATGAAGTCTTCGTCAAATTGACGACGACGACGTATAAGAAACTAGTCCGGTGTTTGTTTGATGCTGTGGATATCAATAATTGTGAGCAATCAGGTAACAAATAGGCCTAATGTTAAAGTAATATATAGGGTATTTAATCAATAAAAATTTTTTAATTGGTCAGTACACATATGTGAAACTTTTATCCTTTTTTAAAACCCGTGTATTATAATAATCATGTTTTCGTGTTTTATCTGTATTGTTAAGTAGCTAGTATTTAATACGTTTTATGTTAAAACGTAAAAATTATTTGAATATGTCAGGTGTAGAAAGTATGGCATTGTTTAGCTGCGCTCAGGCCTGTTTGAACAGTATGACAGCCACTGCAAAGATAGAGGAAAATTATTTGTATTATTGTTGTTTCCTGTTTACTCAAGAGACTTGAGCCCTTTCATGGTTCCCTCTATCAGCATTTGGTTTACTCTTGCCTTTCAGAGTATTTCTATCTCAAATCTCACTCTTTACCGGGTTCGAATCTCGAAGTTAATCGAGTTTATTTTCTTATTTTGTATCCGTTTTACAAATCTTTGTGTGTGTAAAGAGCGAATTAGCGTTCAATTATACGCATTTTAATGTTGTCCCAAAAAGTAATTAATTTACGATGATTCTATTGCATGTACATTTTGACGTTCTCGACTTACCCATAGCGGTGTGTTTTCATCATGGGCTGATGTTAAGGCCCATCTCCTCTGTTCCACCACTCACTAAAACGATTTATAGCCTATTTGATGAGATTCTTTAAATCACCCAAATAACAATGTTTCTAATCGATCTATGGAGGGAGATTCAAAACATGTGCATTAATATCAAACTGAAGAACTACCACCAAAGTAAACACCAGGTTTGGCTTGTTTGTGTCTTCAGCCGAGTGAGGGGACAAAACAAATGCGGACTTGGGAACTCCGAAAGAAAACAGATTAAACATGATCGCATGCTGTGTTGTTTAGGCGAAGTGTCTCTGGAGACGCATGAAAAGCGGGCGAAAATACGATGACTATCCTCCAGATGAGATATCTTGAAGCATTTTAAGGATTGGTTTACTCTAATACACTACTGTGTTTAATGTTCTCTTGCGTCTTTTGCTCTTAAGGCAGAAAGAGAGCATAAATCCAGCGCAATAACTGACCACCGAAAGATAGAGAAAGGGTTTCGTTAATGAGGTGTAAAGACTGATGAGAAAGGCAGCCTGCTTCTGTCACACTTTCCGCCTTCGCGTGGGAAGAACCCATGATATTAGACTCTTTACAGTGGCTATATCCAAGACAACATGAACTTCTTGGAAATAGTCCACGAATGAATTATAAAAACAAAATATATAATTAGAAGCGTAGTATTTTGTGTAGCTGTAGGCTACAAAAAATTAATGCAATATGTTAAAATAAATTTTATTGAACCACGCATGAGATATACCTTTATTATTTTTATGCAGCTGTTTTGGAATAGGAAATAACGTGATAGGGGTGAGTTCAGGGTGATTGGGACACTTTTTGCCATTTGAGATGACTTGGAAAAAGTGTCCCAATCAACCTGAATTCACCCAACTTGACATTTGAATAGGATACCTAATCAGACCCAAATAAATAAAAAAAGCCATTAAACACAACCAAAGCTTTTATATATATGTGTGTGTGTGTGTGTGTGTTGTGACCCTAGACCACATAACCAGTCATAAGTCGCACAGGTATATTTGTAACAATAGCCAACTATACAATGTATGGGTCAAAATTATCGATTTTTCTTTTATGCCAAAAATCATTAGGATATTAAGTAAAGATCATGTTCCATGAAGATATTTTGTAAATTTCCTACCGCAAATATATCAAAAAATTATTTTTGTGAGTGGATATGCATTGCAAAAAACTTCATTTGGACAACTCTAAAGGCGATTTTCTCAATGTTTTGATTTTTTTGCACCCTCAGATTCGAGATATTCAAATAGTTGTATCTAGGCCAAATATTGTCATATCCTAACAAACCATACATCAATGGAAATCTTTCAGATGGTGTATAAATCTCAATTTCAAAATTGACCCTTGTGTCTGGTTTTGTGGTCCAGGGTTCATGTTAGGAAGTCCTTTGTGTAATTGCATAAATGCATAATTTCTGGCATCGGTTTTTATATGTAATTTATTGTTAACTCGTTATAATTTATTAGACAAGAACATCGTGAATATGTTCTACATCGTAAATATTGCTTGATTATCGCCGGTTGCTAAGCTGATGAAGTCTTGGATAAGAGTAGGTACACAGCCATGCAGTTTACTTTAAGCTCGAGACTGGTCACAATAATGTTCATTTGATTGACTTTCTATGTCTTTCTTTTGAAGATTTAAAGGGATAGTTCACCCAAAGATAAAAAATCCTGTCATCGTTTACTCACCAAACTTGTTTGACTTCCTTCTTCTGCGGAACACATAAGAATATATTATAAAGAATGTTAACTAACCATTTAGCACGTTCATTTTTATATGGACAAACAAAACACTGAAACATTTCTCAAAATATCTTCTTTTGTGTTCCACGGAAGATATGAAGTCATGCAGGTTTGGAACAACATTAGGGTGAGGAAATGATGACGGAATTTTCTTTTTTTTTTTTTATGTGAAGATGGTCCACAAGAAGCCAGTTTAAGTAAAAAGATTTCAACACTCTGGATGACGCATCACACCAGCATGCACCATTGATAAATAGTCAATCACATACATGTTTTGTGTGGTTTTGAGTATTTCGATGACGTTAAATGTTTTATAGATTAAAACGAATATATTTCATATAAATGGGTCGTTTTTTCTGACACACCCCAAAAGATAATTTGTGTTCATTTCAGACCACAACTCGAACTCGTTTTCGTTTGGAAATGTGCGAAGAATCACAAGTGCAACTTAATATTTTCTTATTCGTCGCAAGAGAAATCCATCATGCTGTCAAATAAAAAATATTTTTAATTACATTTTATTATACATTGTATTTAAAATCGCTCAAGTGATCAACAGAAAATAGCGGTTTGATTTCAAACGCTTCAATATTATAGCAATAATAATAGTTATTATTGTTATTTACCAAAAATTGTGAAGCCGACGAGGGTGTATTATAAAAAGAAGCAAAGCTGAAATGATACGCTTGATCTTAAAGACTGGTCGCACACATGACACATGGTCCGAGAGGGTGGAAGTCAGGAGTTTATTTTGACTCATTACACACATCTCATGCGCTCATTACTCTTGAAAGCATCTGACCCTCTGATAGTAATGACTTTGTACATTAAGAGTAGTTAATCTCGTTTTAGGAAGCACGCTCCAAGAATTTCAGGACTAGAAATTAGGAGAACGCTGAATGTGTGAGTGATTTCAATCATCTCCTCTCCTCTTGTGTTCTTTAGCCGATGCCATCAGTCAATATCCAGCTGACTGTGGGGGGCCATGATGAGCAGACCTGACGGATGAACGCAAAAGAAAATAAGTGATTCTACGACAAGCATGCACATTTACCCTAGATGATAAAATGTTCGAAAAGATTCATTGTTTTGAACTTTGTTGAGGGGCTACGACAGTGTTTTGATACGGTCTTGAAAATGTGAGGCTTCTCATTCATAAACATACGGAACGGAAAGTGCATGGTTTGAGTCAGTGTCATCCACTCTTTAGGCGTTAGACCAATGTAATTGTTCAAAGATACCAATTGAAACTCAAGTGTTTATCCACCTCTGAAGAAACATTCGCAGCGGTCGCTAACATATGTATTTAGGCTGTACACTCGTCTCGCTTGTGTCTGCGTGGAACATTAGTTCGGGTGTGTGATGAAAATAGCTTTCAAAGACAGTCCAGACATATTATATAGCCTGCTATTTCACTAAGGGAAAAATGGACTTGGTTTTGCATGGTCATTTGACAAAAGCAATTGTTATAGAGCCATGTTTTCAATTGCTCGGCCTTCTGAAGTTTGTCCTTGGACATTTAAATGTGAGAATGCACAAAAACAACCAAACATTGCTGAAAAGAGCAATGAGTTGTAATCTCTCAAACAGTCAAAAAAGAAACATAACATCCCATAATAAATGATTAAAATTAATCAAAGTATGAATGTAAGTACGTTTGTTCAAGTCACACCTATTTTTAAGTCATTGCGAGAATCATATTAAGACTTCAATGCATTTTGTTGCGTCATCTAAATGATATTCGGGGTATTTGGGCCGACAGACGAGCCTGTTCGGTTGATTTTAAAAGGCATGTGAACAGTGGCGAGTTTCGCTAAGAATATTTAAAACGTCTTAATATTTTATATCTGGAAGTATATTGTACAAAGAAGCTCTTCATACTTTCAGTTATTTTATTGTATGATCCGATTATAGTCGTGAGTTTAAACAATATATACAGCGGAATGTGTTTTTGACCTAAATTTCTAACGAAATGTCTTTAGGAAAAAAAAGTATTTACCCATTCCGGCTTTTCTCGCGTTTAATTTGTTATGCAATTATGTATTCCCCGAAAAAGACAATTGTCTGCTGTTAGAGACTTATTGCGTATCTTCACATAGCCTACGTTCCTATTTATCATGAATACAACATCAATCTAATGTCATTCGTAACTCTCATCGTGATAAATAGGCCTATAGGTTATAAGTAGCCTAGTCTACAATCTTAAAAAACAAAGTTTCCAAATGGCGTTTTCACAGCAGTGCCATAGAAGAACAATTCTGGGTTCCTCAAAGAACCTTGTCAACAGTTCTTAAAAGAACCATATTTTCAGTTGAAGATCATATTTTGAAAAATCTAAAGAACCTTTTTCTTATATAAAGAACCTTGGAACAACGGAAAGGTTCCATGGATGTCAAAGGTTCTTTATGGAACGATCGATGCCAATAAAGAACCTTTATTTTTAAAAGTGTGCATGTGAATGTGTAATTTGAACTGTCAATCAAATGTTATCACATAAATCAAAACATCAGGCTTCGGGGTCTGCATCGAAACTAAAAAGATGTCTCGAGAGAAAAACGGTTATCTGTTAGGCCAACCGTGGTAGGACTTTCCAGATGAGTCACTGAGAAATGTGGGCCCGGTTTTTCTATATGGTCACTTTCTGCTCTAGCAATGATTGCATGTCACAAGCATCAATACTGCGGTTTTGTGCGTGTTCTTGAAAAAGTGTTTAATTGGTCGCATGGATTAATATAATAATAAGGAAATGAAATAAGGTTAAACGAATCAATTATTACTGAGGCTATAGGGTAAGTATATAGGCTATATATAATCTCTCTATATATATATATATAATTACATATGAACAGTTTTATTATTCTGCCTGTTATGATGATTGTAAGTAGTGGAGAGCTGACTTTGATTATGTTGTTGCATAAATTATCCGTTTGACATTTAAAAATAAAAAATGTCTGGATTACATTAGGCTACTCAATTAGCATTTATCATTTAAGATACAGTTTAAAAGGATCAACTGATAACCATAACTTTTATCCACCAAGTGGAAATGACACCATTAAAATGTTTTGCATGTTAACACCTCTAAAAGTTTGACTACTGCTGTAATTTAAATCCGGCAGTAATGAGGACTTTCGCAGATTAACGATTTGTGTTTCGGGGCCAGTTCGGGATTTATAGCGGGACAAACCAACAATATTTACGACGGATGGTTTTAAGCGTTGATCACAACGACAGCTTTTAGTTTCTTCACCTGTATTTGATTAGCATTAAATATTACATTTCAGTCTAGTTCACTTTATTTTTCATTTGATTTTTTTTGTAATAAAAAAACGAACACGAAAGTTTTAATTTCATATTCCAGAAGAATTATTAATTACGACAAATTGTACACGAGAATGGAAAACTTTTAAATTCAACTTCTAAAAATGTATACACCATGCGTAATCAATACACTTTTGGTTTACTTTTTTGTTTTTTAAATTAAAATTAAAATTTCCATCTCTTCTTTGCGTTTGTGCCATTTTAGAGATAATGTTTCAAAGGCATTATAGTGTCATTTTGACATTCTTCAAAAAACACTAGATGGCATGCCTCAGTTTCTACTCTATTTAACCTGTTCTTTGTTCTTTCCAATGCAATCTCAAGATTTAATGTCCATTTTAACATATTCGGGGTAAGACAATCATGGGGAAGTAGCTCCGCCTGCTGTTTACTTTGCGCTAGTACATGGATGAGAAAAAGAGGATGCGCACACGGATACGTGTAACTTAGAATCCTACTGCACGTTGTTTAACATTGACTACAAAAATGTTCATCGTTTACAGAGAGATTCATTAACTTCACATACAGAGGGAGTAGTGAAACTAACATTGTGTTGAGTTGAGTAGGAGAAAGTGTGCAAAAGACTGAGACAAAATGACTTATATATTTCAGATATTCTGTACTTCTTTGGGAGCAGTAATGGTATACTTTTTGACATTGAGTTAATATCACATAGTGGCAAAATTTACCCTAATTTCCCTTACATGCTGTCATAGAAACCATATAGGTTTACAGATAACTTAAAAAAAAATAGGCTAAACAAACTAACAAGCAAAGGCAAAACTAAAAACTGAATGTTTTTACCAGAGGGTTATACAGAAGAACATCTCTGACCGTACGTGTTTTGATTTAGAAGATCACAGAAGATCCCATTTCTGTCAGATACAGTGTTTCCCAATCCTGGTCCTGGAGCACCCCCAACAGGTGATTCATATTACAATAAACCATAAAATATTGTCTTGTTGAAAATGATAGGCCTGTAGTTATGTTTTAGGCTAGTACACAGTGTTTTCCGTCAAAATACTATTTTTACAGTTCAATCTGGAAATTGTTACACATTTTTTTATAACATTGCGCAGAAATGTAAAAAGTTTTAATGAGAAGAGATTGACCTTTCGTCATGTCATACTTCGCAAGAACTCTCTTTAAAACTGAGATCCATTGGTGTCGGGAAGTTTTCCAAAGCATCATAACTTGAATGTTGTAGAGCATTGTAGATGTATGAGTGCTCTGAGTACAGTGTTGTGCATCTATTGGCTGGGTCATCACGTAAATTTAAGGACAAGCTCAGACCACTCATCAGTCATCATAAGTCACTGATGTGTAAATTCAACTGATATTACTTGAATGTTTAACGATTTAGCCCCGACAAAGGGGTTCGTAAATTATTTAGAAAATTGCCTTTTTTTAACAAATTATTTAAATTCTGTTCATTCTTATTGAAACAGGCCGTTTTGGCAAGACTATTAGGGCTCGTCCATTTTTAAAATAAGCGGCCCACGTTTCAGCTCTGTCACACCCATGAACTATGACTTACTTGCCGAAACGTCCATGGACCGCCCACTGTCTGTTAACTGGGTGAGCATCTCTGAAGTTGTGCATGATGAGTAGCAAATGAGGTGCGAGGACAGAGGGATCAAATCGAGGCTTATTTGTAAAATAGAATGTCTTTGCTCACTGAAGCGCTGTAGGCTATTTGCGCATAAGAGATCTGCTGTTGTTGAAACTTTATTATTTAAAAAATATTCGGAATAGGCCTAAATCTTAATAAAGCTGTTGAAGTAGGCCTATGTGATGCTCATTTAAACTGCAAATGTAAATATGATGTTCCAGATGTGAAAGGGGATGAGAATGTAGGCTATAATTCAGGTCACTCCAACATAAGACTTAATTATTAATGTTAGCATGTAATGGTAGTTGCAATAGTCTTTTCTTCCTTATTGTGACGTAGCCTACGTCCGAGTGAAACGGCTTCTCAAACAAGATACAATGTAGGGCAGGACTTGATATTGAACTGGGAACTGATTGAAACGTTGTGGTTTGCTTTTAACTCATGTGAGTGTTGTTCCACCCTTCTTACCCTTCTGTTATGTTCATGAGTGAATTGTATTGTTGACTGTTTTGAAAAGAAAGTCTCAACTGTTGAAGTTGCGTTCTGACATAATGCGTGTGAGAATAAAAGTGATGAGTAAAGAAGATGAATGAAGTTTACTCCTGTCTTATGTGCTTTATTGCTGTTTAAAAACTGACAGATGCCATAAATTTGCGACGAGAATTAGGCATTTTTTCGCTATTGTTGATAACAAAGATGGCGGTTGCTAACATGCCTTTCCCAAGTTTTTTCATGCCTTGCCCCGGTGAGCTTGCATGGCTGCGGATATTTGAACATTATCTACGAGTTATTGACTATATCTGCTTTTGTTTCACAGACCTATGAGGTGGATTTGGTGGTTGACACTGGTTCTTCCATATCTATCCTGCCCTACAGCACTTATGCATGCCATTTCAGTAACGTTGTGCTGTCGCAGCCCACAGTCAGGCTTGTGACATGTCCAAATTCCCATGGTGTTGGGTGTTTGTTAGCAAATGTTTCCCTATATGACTACTCTGCTTCCTAATGCCCTTCCTGTGCCTGCTTCTCCCGTGCCAGTCTTGCAATGCACTGTTGCTGAGTCAACTGATTTTGGATGTGTACTCTTTTCACAACTATCCACCTGACTAATGCTTACTACCAAGTGCCACTGCATGAGGACAGTCGTGACCTCACAGCTTTTATTACTCATGACAGACTTCCGTTTTTTAAGTGTTCCTCATGGATTGGCTTCAGCACAGGGGGCTAGTGTTGTCAAAAGTTCCGACGTCCGTACAGAAACTTTAAAAATGTGATGATACCAGCATTTCCCCCTAGCATTTCGAGTGCTGTTGAGCAGATTCTTAAACACCTCTGATTGGCCATTGAGTTCACATGCTCAACAGATACAGATAAACCCGGGAGTGTTTGAAAGCTGGCGTCTATCAGCTGATATATTAGGGATCCACTGATAGACGCCTGTTTTCAGCACTCGGTGAAGAGCGTCAAAGATGTCTATTTACAACATGTTTTTGAAGGGTTGATCATTGTAGCCAATCACAGGCATCTGTTGAGCGTGTGAACACAATGGCCAATCAGAGGTGTTTAAGAATCCGCCCAACAGCGCTCAAAATGCTAGAGGGAAAAATTTCAGTACCGACTTGGTATCGAAGTCGGTACGTTTGACAACACTACCTGCAGCATTTCAGGAGATGATGACCATCATCCTGACTGGCTTGTAGGGGTTGAAAATTATGAACTGCTTTATTATCCGCGGACATAACATGTCAAATGCACTTCACGCAGTCTTACAATGACTAGACGTTGCTGGCTTGCAGCTCAATAAAGACAAATGTTGCTTCTGGCAAACCATCCTGCTGTTCTTAGTTCATACTGTTTCGGTGGAGGGTCTTCTTCCTGATGAATCACGTGTACAGGCGATTCTCAATGCCCCTGCACCTTGTGATGCATCTACTTTGAGCTCCTTATACTAGGACTTATGTCAAGTTTATTCCTGATTTTGCCACCGTTGTAGCTCCAGTGTGCACAAGATCCAAATGGATTTAGCTGGTCAAAAGATGCTGAACAAAATTTGACAGAAGTAAAATGACTGCTAGCAAACAGCCCTGCTTTGGCATTATTTGACCCCATACTACACACGATTGTCTCCACAGATTGTCTTCTGACTAAGGTCTGGAAACAATACTTTCTCAGGTCAACCCGGATGGCATTGAACGAACTGTGGCCTTTGCGTCACGTTCACTGTCTACTGCTGAGTGTAAATATGCCACGCTGAAAAGGGAAGTGTTAGCATGCATGTGGGCCATTGAGAGGTGGTGGGGTTGCCGTTTTATTCCATGTACAGATCATCAGGCACTGACAACCCACTAAGGGTGTCAGCCATGCTGGACTTCGTGTAGCAAGGTGGTCTGCAGGTTCTCAAAATGCTCCTGCTGCCCTTACCTGCTTCTTCCTGCATACCTGGTCTTGTTGGAGATGTTGATGAGGAGTTTGTTCCTTTCCTATCTGCCGCCTGTAATTCTCTGTCTGCTTCTGATGTTGATGCTGCATGTGCTTGTTGTCCTGCTTTAACCAAACTTCGTACACAGACTTCTAATTGTTGGCCTCTTTCACCCAAGTATGGTAATAAACTGCGACTGGAACTGTCTGTTAAGGACAACTTTGTCTTTTGCGGCTCAAGGGTGATTGCACCTGTGGCTCTTCGATCTGTGCTGGTCTCCATAGCACACACAGGACATCAGGGAGAGGTGAGAACCAAACAACGCCTTTGTGATCTCTGTTGGTGGCGAGGGATGGATGCTTAGGTTCATGATGCTGTCCACCCGTGCTACGCGTGTCAGTTCAATGACAAAACTGTCAAGTCACGTCCTGCCAAATGGACCATAGCAAAAAGTGGCTGTGGATAGTCAGGCTATTTGACGCTGCATCTGATCAGTTACTGATAACGGTGTTCAGTTTATGTCTGCTGCTTTCTCTGCTTTTCAATCAGTCAGGAAGTCAGGAAGGAAGGAAGGAAGGAATATTCGTCACAATTGTTCCTCTCTGTACTACCCGGCAGCTAATGGTGCTGTAGAGAGGTTCAACTGTGTGCTCAAACACACTGTCCAAATGGCCATCCAGCAACATCAGCCATGGAAACCTGTGGTAACTGACTTCTTGCAGGTGTACCTTGCTACTCCACATGCTGCGACTGGTACTTCCCCCTTTCAGCACCTCTATGGCAGGCAAATGCGCACAAGGCTGGCTATTTTGCCATCTGCTCCTGTGCACCCGCCAACAGACATGACTGTTCACTTGAGGGGTTACGCAGGTCCAACAAAAAAAAAGACTACACTGATGCTAAGCCGGGTGCTCGCACTCCTTGTTTCCAGGAGGGGGATAAAGTGAGGATACGGGTAAGGGACACAATGTTTACTGATCCTCTCACGGTTGCTGAAAAACTGGGGATGGGTACACGCATTCTTAGTGATAGAAAGACATGCTTCCCATTTCCATGCACGCCAACAACTTTGGCTGAGAACACTGCTCACTAAACACACGCTCATAAAACTAGACCTATACGTGATGTTCGGAAGCCCAGTTGGTTAAAGGACTATGTCACTTAATCTGATGGAATATTCTGTTTTTTAAAAAAGGGGAAAATGTTGTGTTCATGAGTGAATTGTATTGTTGGCCATTTTGAAAAGCAAATCTGAACTGTTGAAGTGTTTTGTTCTGACGTAATGTGTGTGAGAACAGAAGTGATGAGTACAGAAGATGGATGAAATTCGCTGCTCCTGTCTTGTGTGCTTTATTGCTGTTCAATAACACCTTCATCAGAGAAGGGAAGTTATGGGCTATTGATTAGAGTTAACGAGGGCACCTGAATTTTAAAAATGATAAATCATTTATAACAAATACTGCAATATTCTACATAAAAAATAAGAATGGTCCATTTTGATTTTGTGGTGACTACGCGTGAGAAGGTTATTAGAATACATTTTAAAATGTGCAATTTGTGACTCGAAAGTTCTCAATGTGTTTGTTTTATAACTTTAAATGTAACCTTTCTGGTGTGTTTGGTTTACTTTTTTCTTTAGAAGTGTTGGCCTGAAAATGTTAGGTGGGTTCATGAGTTTCAGAGCAAATTCACAGGTTGGCCTTCTGCTTTTATTGTTGAGTTCTTGAGTTTGAAATGCTCTGTTTTGCAACTTGTGGTACTTGATTTTAGATGCCTCTATATAATATTGGAGATCATTTTTTAAGGATTATTATTTTACAGTCCTGTTTTGCTTGTAAATACGATGTTATAGCAATTGCAATAACTGGGTTATTACTTGGTACTTACCCTGAACCTACCCCTAAACCTAACCTTATATCACCAGCACTTTCTTAGGTAAGAACACTCTAAGTACGCATACTGTAAAATAAAGTGTAACCGAATTTTCTGTGTGTGTGCACGCGCACAAGTGTATGGATTATAAAGTAACAGTGGTGAAACTTAATTCACAATTAAAAATATATGGACTTCATTTCTTTAAATAAAAATTGTTTGCTATTGTTATTTTTGTACTGCTTCGAAGGTCATTTTACTAGGTGTGTGTGATCTGTCTGACGTTTTTGAATATTTCTTAAAGGAATAGTTCATCCAAAAATAAAAATTCTGATGGCATGATTTACACTTTTATTGTTTGTTTTTCACTTTTTCAGGACAATTATCTGTATTAAACAAAGCAACCCGATCAACAAGCAATTGAGAATATTAGGATATGCTGAAATTAGAATAAGCTTTGTTTTCTTAACAGTGTGCTCAAAGTGTTACAGATGTTGTACATAGAGTTTTAACACACAGCATATTGATTTTAAATAAGATCTAACGAGAGTCTAATGTGTGTAAACTTGTGTTGCTCTTCACGCGGAAATGTTTATTTCTGTAGATTATTCTCTGATTCCCGTTGTCTAACTCCTTGGGTTTGAGAAGTCAAACAACAAGGGTAAATATTTGACACTGAAGAGCTCTTGGGTGTTTGAGAGTGCACACTTTTCCTGAAGCATACTCCTATCTGTGGGTGTCTAATAGATTAAGGAGATACGAGAGGTCATTAGAAACTAAACTGTGTGCCTACACGGGTCTTTATTGAATCTCTGAGAGCGCGCGCCTTAATTCAAAGAGCTTGGCAAACATTTGAATTCACTTTATACAGTTTAACATCCATACATGGACGCATGACACTATTTAGAACCTGATATAACGAAAATAATCATTAGCATATAAAACCTTTTTTTTTTTTTTTCAGAATATGTCATTATGCCTTGTTGTTTTTACTATCGGAGGATTTAGGAAAATTCTAATTGGATTTTTTTTTATTTTTTTTTTTTATCAAATTAAATCTTATTTTTAAAAGACTTTGATTACTCCGGAGACAACCTGAAGTTTTATGGAAACGAAAAGTCTTTTCATTCCGTTTGGAAACGCATAACTAATAACTCAGTATAGACGTAAGAAGCTAGACGTGTAGCAGTAGATAGTTGCCCCGATCCCGTTCATCCCTATTCAAAACCATGACAACAAGAGACAAGCACGGATTTATTCGAGAAAGTTAAAGGACATTGTGCGGGGGCGTCAATCAAGCATTATTTCAGGACTGAACAAATGCAAAATCTTGACTGGAACAAATGCTTCCAACGGGTCTCGGACGCGGGGCTACATTTCCCTCTTTTGTTCCTGGTCGCTGGTTGGCATGTATTTGTGTTCCTTTTTTCGGCCGACCACCCAGGACGACTAGACGAGAACGGATACCCACTCTGTTTGGGAGGGTCTATGCAGTCATCCAGAGCGCGCTCTAAGACTAGGCAGTCTCAGGAATCATCCGAACCCAATGATATGCCTCGTGCACTTATACTGGTGAGGTGCAGGAGTAAGCAATAGTCCATATAAGGACATATTACTGTCTCATTGATGTCTGGATCTTTTCTCAAATTGAAGTTCTTCTTTTTATTGTCATCTCGGATATTTTTAGAAAGAAATAGCCTAAGTTGAACAGACATCTCATGAAAGTGCGTATCAATAGCACGAGTTTCTGTTTCTATTTGGCGTGCTATTTATACGCAGAAATTACCATTGTCGTGCATATGATACGCACGTGTTTGACGTGCAGATAATACGCACTTTTCGCGTGCATATGATACGCCCGTACCCCACACCACTAATCCCATCCATTGCGTATCATATGCATGCAAAACGTAATTTCAGCGTATAAATAACAAGCCAAATACAAACATAAACTTGTGCTGTAGATACGCAGTACAAGGAGATCGTGTCGGAGCTGAATTCATAAATGAGAATAAAGTAGTGTTGGATATGAGTACGTTTAAAACAAACATCTAGGTTTTAATTTCAAATCTAGAATTCAAAAATGTATTTCCAGGGGAAACTTTCTTTTACAGTAGGCTATACAAAAGGGCATGAGCCCACGAATATCTAGATTTCATGAATACTGTGCACATTTAACCCAATAACACCTGCAATAAACGACATTACCCCAATAAACGAATTAGGAAAACCAACTCTGGGACGCTAATGGATCACTTTGTATGCAAATATCCGATATGTTATTTGAGCGGGGGAAAGAAGGGAGGGCTCTTGTTGTCACTTGCCACCCAAGACGTGATTCAGCCTCAACAATTACCATTATCTGTTTCCCACTTTTCACGAATTCGGACGAATCAGTAATGATGAAGAGTGTTACCCTCCATCATTGTGAAAGTAACGGGCTATTCTTTGCCGAGTTCACACCTACCATTACAGGGATTTAAGTACACGAGTCATTGAGGTACTTAGAAGCCATAAGGAGGAGAGGCCTCAAAGCAGCCACCGAGTGCTGTTTATATAAACACCGCGACATCAGTGTACTCATTGTCACTTGGATGCTCGTCTTGAAAACGCACACATCACTTAAGCACTGCGAGACTGACTGAGGATAGCTCTTCAAGACCGAGAACCAGTCCTGGAACTAACAGAAATCCAGCGCTACAGATGGCTATTTCGAACAAGTTCAGTTTCACTGTGAGAAGTATTTTGGATTTGCCAGAAAATGACTCCGAAAGCATCGCGCGCCATTCTCCAGTGGACACTTTTTCCGTCTCACCTTGCTCATCTTGGACTGAAAACGATAGAGGACATATATGTAAGTTCTTAAATTCCAATCAATTTAAAGAAAATGTTTCGAATGTCCAACCTTTTCATATCCCAGTAGCATTAAAGTAGCCTATATTTTACATACACATAGGCCTAATGTTTGTTTGTTTTTTTCAGAGATATATAAAGGCTAATCATCTTATATTTTGTTTTCTTTAGCCTCAGACGAGAGCAACCTTGAGGCTTCACCAGACTCCACCGGGCCAGATGTGCTCTCAGCGGATACAGAGCATGAAAAGAGAAAGAAGCGACGCGTGTTATTCTCCAAGGCCCAGACTTACGAACTGGAGCGACGCTTTCGTCAGCAGCGGTACCTGTCCGCTCCAGAACGCGAGCAGCTCGCGCACCTGCTACGTCTCACGCCCACGCAGGTGAAGATCTGGTTCCAAAACCACAGATACAAAATGAAGAGAGCGCGGATAGAGTGCGCTCATGACCTCAGTCAGCCTCCGGTTTTGCGCAGAGTCGTGGTGCCCATTTTGGTCCGGGATGGCAAACCGTATCAGAACTGCACTATCGATGCTGAAAAAGGAAGCTGCATCGTTCCTCCAACAGTACCATCCTCACCCTTCAGCGTTCAGGGTTTCCAGTCTTTACAGCAGCAGACTCCCTTTGCGCTTTTCCCCACATACCAGCACTTTACCTCCAACACAGCGGCCTCCCGGCACCACTTCTGTGTTTGGTGAGACTCACTGGACCACACGAACTATTTCGAGACTTACCCCACAGGACAGCGCATGGATTCATCAAGTTGTTTTTAATTACATAAAGTCTTAGGTCTGTTAAAGTAGAAACTTTCAGTGTTGATAAGATACAAATAATAATAATAATAATAATAAATGCTGTTTGCACATATTATGTGATCTATTTAGTGTTGTTTTGGCCAGTTGCGTTTTGCAAATATTAATTGATGTGTATAATTGCCTAGATATAGTGTATTTTTGAACAGTTTGTATGTATTTGTTTTAAACCAAAAGTTTATATATCTGTAAGAAAAAAAATGTTTTATGTTTTATACTCTGAATAATGTAGTGTCGTAATTTGAATGAAAGTGCATCATCTTAAAATGTTACACATTTTCGTTCTTGTATTACAAAAAAAAAAACCTGAGAATAAAAAACATTTTTAGTAATGTATACCTCTGTTTGAATTGTTTATACACATATTCAATATTCTTTAAGCTTAAAATCACTCCTTTTTTAAATACATATATTTTATTCCTTGTTTGGTTCTAGGGAGTAATTTTTATGTCATTTGTTTAGTATAATTCGTTCTCCTTTCTGTTAATCCCCGCGATTGTTGCACAGTGTTTGTATAAAAGATCTCAGATTGAACTGAAAAGAGTATGAGAATTAGCGCACAGCAAGAGATGAGTGGCTTTTGTAATGTTAAGACGTCCACTTTCACCCAACAGACCAAATAAGCATGCAGCTTACAGAAAGAACCATTATTTAAGACTCAACTGAAGGTAAACACTGAGGAAGAAATGCAAGATGCACAATGGATATTGATTCTTGTGTGATTCTGGAACTTGAGTTTTTTACTGGATACGAAATATTTATATACCGCGTTACGAGCATTTGTGTTTGATTTGGTTTGAGTGGTGATTAAAGCTTAGGTGACTCAATTAAAGTACAAATAAATGAACAGCAGCGGTTTGTGACAAATCGCACTGAGACTTCAGAAAGTTCAAGCAACTCTGCCTCCTCCATATTTTAAAAGAGGCTGATCATTGTTGTAACATTAATGAAAGAGGCGTGTTTTCTCTTGCTTTCTCAATCCCGAGCTTGTCCCAATTAATTCAGCGACCCAGTTAGTATCATCCTTGTCACCTGGTCTTTTGTCCCCTCTCTCAGGCCACCTTGTACTACATATGGAGGGGACTGACCGCAGCGCTCTCTTCGCTACATCTTCCCTAAAACGCTTTTTTGTGTCGTCCTCTGAAAGGACCATTGTGTGGTTCCCAAAGGGACCTAGACAAAATCCGCAGCGTCTCAATTCTCGTGATGTTTAATCAGTCCCGGGTGACAAATTTATGGGCTTTAACAAGACAATGGAGTTTTAAAAGTCGTTGGGTTTTGGGTAGTGACAAAGACAGGCTTTTAGAGGTCTCCCCTGGTTTATGGCGAGACTGAGACACAACAACTTGGTAGGGACATAGTAAAACTCAACAATTACGCTTATGAAGTTGTGTTTTTCTCTTAAAAATAAATAAATCGCGTGCTTCGATTAAACATTTACATTTCACATAATGCACAGTAGGCTATCAATGAACTGATGCATTGAAATGCCTGTGACAAAAACTGATTATATAAGCATTAATGTTATACTATATAATCTGAAACGAAAGTTTTTGTTTGATGTTTTTTAGGACATGATTAACGGAGTCATTGTTATAATACTGGTTTTCATACTCTTCGCAGAGACGATTGTGGGCCTTGTTAATAAACAAATGTTAATGGGGAGACCGGGGAGTGTTGTAACACGGGGTCAGTTTAAACATTGTCAGTTTGACAAGTCAGAAATGATCTGTGGTGATATCATCAATATCATACACTCCCATCACCTTTTCGACCTCATGGGAGAAGTGCCATGTGACTGTGAGCAACACTGTTGATTTTATGACCAAAAAACCAAAACTGATTTTCAGGAAAGAAAGTAAAAATTTAAAAAGATAATTTTTGGTCCAGCAGTTATTGTATTGAAGATACTTATTTGACTTGTATAATCTAAGGTGGCTGATTCTCTAGTTTAATTTGATGCTTTGCGTTCATGCTAACTTCAAACCCACATGCTATAACTGCTATGTTATGGCTGTTTGCGGTGGAGATAGTTGTAGACGTTCATTAAAAATATTATATATTGTTTAAATATTAAAAAACCAACCCCTTATGACGGTTCCAGTTATCAATCACAACCCCTGTTTAGAAAAATCACGTGAGTTTTTTTGTTGCATAGTGTTGTCAAACGGTTAATCGCGATTAATCGTATGCACAATAAAAGTTTGTGTTTACATAATATATGTGTGTACTGTGTATTTTTATTATGTATATATAAATACACATACATACATGTATTTATTTAAGAAATATTTACATATATATATTTATATTTATATATAATTTATATTACATATAAC